>RJWK010008196.1:0-48100 GCA_004363435.1 Platanista minor | reverse complement strand
TGTGGGCTCTTCCGTCGCGGAGCACAGGCTCTGGACGTGCAAGCTCAGTGGCCATGGCTCACAGGCCCAGCCGCTCCGCGGCATGTGGGATCCTCCCAGACCGGGGCACGAACCTGTGTTCCCTGCATCAGCAGGCAGACTCTCAACCACTGCGCCACCAGGGAAGCCCTGTATCACATATTCTTTACCTATATTCATATGTTGATGGACATTTTGGTTGCTTCCATGTCTTCGCTATTGTAAAGAATGTTGCAGTGAACATTGGGGAAGATGTGTCTTTTCGATTTATGCTTTCCTTCAGATAAGCGCACAGTAGTGAAATTGCTGGATCATCTGGTAGCTCTATTTTATTTTATTTTACTTCATTTCATTTCAATTTCAATTTTTTTGGAGTATAGTTGATTTACAATGTTGTGTTACTTTCTGCTGCACAGCAGAGTGAAGCAGTTATAAATATATATCCAATCCTTTTTGGATTCCTTTCCCATACAGGTCATTACAGAGTATTGAGTAGAGTTCTCTGTGCTATACAGTAGGCCCTTATTTGTTGTCTCTTTTATATATAGTGGTGTGTATATGTCAATCCCAATTCCCAATTTATCCCTCCCGCCTCCCCTTACTCTGGTAACCTCCATTCTGTGCTCCATAGTGGCTGTTACCAATTGGCATTGCCACCAATAGCATAGTATTGGTGGCACAGTGGTTAAGAATCTACCTGCCAGTGCAGGGGACACAGGTTTGAGCCCTGGCCCGGGAAGATCCCACATGCCACAGAGCAACTAAGCCCGTGTGCCACAACTACTGATTCTGTGCTCTAGAGCCCATGAGCCACAACTACTGAGCTTATGTGCCACAACTACTGAAGTCTGTGTGTCTAGAGCCTGTGCTCCACAGCAAGAGAAGCCACCACAAACAGAAGGCTGCGTACCACAACGATGAGTAGCCCCTGCTTGCTGCAACTAGAGAAAAGCTGTGCACAGTAATGAAGACCCAACGCAGATTAAAAAAAATAATAATAAGTAGTAGGTTTCTCTTTTTCCCACACCATCTGAAGCATTTTGTGTTTGTAGACATTGTGAAGATGGCTATTCTGAGTGGTTCCAGGTGATACTTCTTTGTACATCTGTTTTGCATTTGTCTAACATAAAGCAATGGTGAGCATCTTCATATGTGCTTTTTTTTTTTGAACAGTGTGAGTAAAATTTACCCCTTGAAAAAGGGTTATTGAAATTTTGCCTTGTTTTGAAGTCTACTTCGATTACCTACCCTAAGACATTTTTTGAGGGATGTTGTCATTTACAGCTCCCCAGGCATTGTGAATATGAAGTGCCTATAAGGTCCAGTTTTTAGAGTTGTTGTTATGGGAAACAAAAGGCAGCAGGATTTCTACTGTCCCTGTCTGGTTACTGACACAACCTGAGATGTAGGAACAGTCCTGTTCCTGGGTTTTAAATTAGAGTGGAATGTGCCTGACCAAACATGTAAGGGCTTCTGTCCCATTCCTTCTTCCCCCTTACTCTTCATCCCCAGAACAAGTATAAACCCCTGCAAAATCACCTGTTGACGGTGCTGTCTCGTAGAGTGGGATGACCCTAACGAAGGATTCTGGAGGTTGGAACCCAAACACCAGGATATGTTGAGACCAGGTGATTTTCCAAGTATCATCCAGCCCAGAGAGTCCACCATCCTTTGAGTATCAGAGGGTTGATTAAGTAGTATGAGGGCACACTTAGATCTGGAGATTGTGATCCCATGCAGAGGGGACCAGGTACTCCATGTTCAAGGGGGGCGAATTAGCTGGCATGTGCTCCCAAGGTCCTCAGGCCCACAACAGTCCAGCTTTGGGACCAAATTGGGTCTGTGTCCAGGGATGTGACACTAGCACGTTCACCACGACTAAACAAATTTAGTGATCTTTTTTCTTTTCTGTAATTTAATTTTAAATTTATAATGGAGTATAGTTGATTTACCATGTTGTGTTCATTTTTAATATACACCAACAAGATTCATTTATACAGTGATGACTATATATTCTTTTTATAATTATTTTCCCATTGAGGTTACTAAAGGGTGTTGAGAAGAGTTCCAAGTGCTCTACAGCAGGTCCATGTTGATTACAAATTTTTTCTCTGTAAATATGTACATACTAACTCTAACCTCATGATTTATGCCTTCAACACAGCTTTCCAGCTTAGTAACCATAAGTTTGTGTTCTAAGTCTGGGACACTGTTTCTGTGTTGTAGGATAGTACCATTGTATTAATTTTTAGATTCCACTGATAAGTAATATCATATAATATTTATCATTGTGTGATTTATGACACTTAGTATGAATGTATCTGGGTCCTTCCAAGTGGCTGCAAATGGCCTTATTTCATTCATTTCATGGCTGAGTAATATTCCATTGTACATATGCAGCATAATTTCTTTATCCATTCTTCCTTCCAAGGAATTTAGGTAGCTTCCAAATAGAGGCTCTTGTAAACAGGGCTGCATAAAGGTTGGAGTGCCTGGGTCCTGTCAAATTATGTTTTTTTCCACGATACAGGCCCAGGAGTGGAAGCGCCATATGCTCTGAAGCTCTGTTTTTTAGATTTTTAAGGAATCACCATCCACTTCTCCAGAGTGGCTGTTAGCAATTTACATTCCCACCATCAGCTTGTCAGGGTTTCCTTTTCTCCTTGCCCTGTCCTGCGTTTCAGCATTTACACTTTGCGAGGTTGGCCATTCTGACTGGTGCGAAGTGACGCCTCTTTGTAGTATTGATTTGCATTGCCCACCTGTTTTGTTGGCCAAAAAGGGAGTAAGGGTTTTTCCTGAATATATTAAGGAATAATGCATACGGCCTTTTTGGCCAACTGCATCATTGACGATGTTCAGCAGCTTTGCATGTGCTTTAATGGCGAGTGCAAACTACCTCTTGAAATCCCTTTCCTGCAATTCTGCCTTGCTTACAAGTCCTTTACGAATACTTGGCTGAACAAATGACTCCATTAGAGGTGTCAGTTACAACCCTGCATGTCTGTGAATGGCAGTGCCCCTGAGCACCAGTTTTCAACTTGTTGTTTAGGGAAGCAGCCACAAAGGGGCAGGATTTCTACAGACGCATTCCGGTTACTGGGGCACCTGAAGAATAGGGAAATTCTTCCAGATTAGGAAACTAGAGTGGCATACCCCTGTCCAAACATCTAGGGCTTGTGTCTCATTCCATTCCCACATTCCCCTTCTTCACACGGAAAATTCCAAGCTGTGCAAAACCAGCTGTTGAGTGTGCTGACTTCCCAAAGTGGGGAGACTCTAAGGAAAGAAGCTGAGGAACCCGAATACCAGGGGAAGTGGAGATGAGGTGACTTTCCCAAACTCTTCCCGAACGGACGGTGTACCATCTTCTGGATGTGCCATGCATGTTGTAGCTGTAGGAAGGGTCCCCTGCACCTGGAGATATGGGACCCATGGAATGAGGACCAGGTAGTATTACTCTGAAAGTGCTGCATTTGCTGTCCCATCCTCACCAAGCCTCTGAGACCCATGAGTGTAGAGCGTTAGGTCCCATCCAGCTGTGTGTCTAGATGTGGTCAGTACAGGTTGCATAACAGCCCCTGCACAAATTTTTGTAAGAATTTCTCTCTCTCACACAGTCTTTTTTTTTGTTCCTGTTATTTAATTTTATAATGGGGTATAGCTGATTTTCAATACTTGTTTCTTGCTGCTCTACATCTATCCACTTAACTCACTTAAAGAGAGACATCAATAAATTCTTTTACAGATTGTTACCAGTCTTATATATTCTTTTGCGGTGACAAAAGTGTCAGTCCAGTTCTTTGAGCTATACAGTAGGTCTTGTCGATTACTTATTTTGTTTATGGAACAGTATCTGTGCGAATTTCAACCTCCTGGTTTATGCATCACCCCACCGCACCTTTTTCCTTTAGCAGGTATAAGTGTGTTTTCTAAATGTGTGACTCTGTTCTGTTTTGTAACTCAGTCAGTTCATGTGTAGCGATCTTCCCTCTATAAGTGATATCTTACGATAAGTTTCTTCTTTTGTGTGACTTTTTTCACTTAGAATCATCGTACCTATATCCACTCATCATGCTGCTACTAGCCTTATGATGTTGATTTCATGGCTGAGTGATATTCCATTGTACATAAGTCCCACAACTTCTTTTTTTTTTTTTTGCGGTACACGGGCCTCTCACTGTTGTGGCCTCTCCCGTTGCGGAGCACAGGCTGCGCACGCGCAGGCTTAGCGGCCATGGCTCACGGGCCCAGCTGCTCCGCGGCATGTGGGATCTTCCTGGACCAGGGCACGAACCCGTGTCCCCTGCATCGGCAGGCGGACTCTCAACCACTGCGCCACCAGGGAAGCCCTGCAACTTCTTTATCCATTTTTCTATGTCCTGGGATATTTAGGGTGTACCGAAGTCGAGGTTCTTGTAAGCAGAGCAGCCCTAAACTTTGGGGTGGCTGTGTCTTGTTGATGTTTAGTTTCCCCAGGATATATGGCCACGGGTGGAAGTGCCCTATGCTCCGTAGCTGTGTTTTTTAGGTGTGCTAGGAAACACCGTACACTTCTCCAGAGTGGCCGTTGGCAGTTTACATCCCGCCCATCAGAGTAACAAGGCTGCCTATTCTCCAGGACCTGTCCTGCCTTTCTGGTTTTTACACTTTTTTAGGATGGCCCTTTTGACCGATGGGAAGTGAGACTTCTTTGTAGTGCTGATTTGCATTGCCCACTTGTTTGCTTAGCCAAAAAGGGTGTATGCGTTTTTACTGAATATATTCAGTAAAAAACACACACGCCCTTTTTGGCCAACTGCATCATTATCGAAGTTCTGTTGCTTTTCATGTGCTTTAAAGGCGAGTCCAATCTACCTCTTGAAAACACTTTCCTGCAATTCTGCCTTGCTTTCAAATCCTCTCCATGCCTTACCTCAATATATTTTTGGACGATAGTTATCACTTATAACACTGCAGGTTTGTGAATTGCAGTGTCCCTGAGCTCCATTTTTCAACTCGCTTTTTTGAGAGCTGGTCGCAAAACCGCCGGATTGCTTCAGGCCCTATTCTGGATTGGGGCGGGATGGGGGTGGCGGTGAGGCAGCCTGAGCCTTTGGTTAATTGTTCTTCCTGATTGGAAATTAGAGTGACATGTGCCTGTCCAAACACCAGAGCTGGTCTTTCATTGGTCCCCTCTCTGCCCGTTCACCCTCCGACAAGTTGCAAACTGTACGAAACAGGAGTTTAAAGGTGCTGATTTTCCAAGTGGGGAGGTTGTTAGTAAAGCGGCTGGAATGGTGAACCTGAGCACCAGGAGATGAAAAATGAGGTGCGTTTTAGAAACCTTTCCCGATCACACGGTGTACCATCCTCTGGGCTTCCCGTGCATGTTTTAGCTGTAGGAACATTCCCTTGAACCTGGAGTTTTGGGAACCATGGAATGGGTACCACGCAGTATTACTTTAAGGGGTTTGCATTTGCTCACCCAACCTCACCAATCCGCTCAGCCCCAAGAGTGTCCATGCTTATGTTTCATCCAGCTGTGGGTCTAGATGTGGTCAATTCAGGTTGCATCACAGCCCCTGAACGAATTTTGTAAGAATTTCTCTCTCTTTAACTGTCTTAGGTTTTTTTTTTTTTTGTAATTTATTTTTATAATGGGGTTTAACTGATTTTCAATGCTGTGTTTATGCCGCTTTACACCCACTTAATTCACTTACAGAGAGACATCAATAAACACTTTTTAAGATTCTTACTAGTCATATATTATTCTGGTGCTGAATAGGGTGTGTTGAGTCCGGTTCATTGAGCAATGAGCAGGTCTTGTCTATTACATATTTGGTTTATGGAACGGTATCTGTGCTAATTCCAAACTCTTGTTTTATGCATCACCCCACCTCACCTTTCCCCTTAAGCAGGCATAAGTGTGTTGTGTAAATGTGTGACTCTGTTCTCTTTTGTAAATCAGTTCATGTTTAGCGATTTTTACATTCCCTCTATATAAGTGATATCTTATGATGTTTCTTTTTCTCTGTGACTTATTTCTCTTAAAATCATCATACCTAAATCCACTCATTATGCTGCTACTAGCCTTATGACATTGATTTCATGGCTTAGTGATATTCCATTGTACATAAGTACCACAACTTCTTTATCCAATTTTGTCTTTCCTGAGGTATTGAAGGTGTAGCAAAGTCGAGGTTCTTGTAAGCAGAGCAGCCTTAAACTTTGTGGTGCCTGTCTCCTCTTGATTTTTGGTTTTCCCAAGATATACGCCCATGGGTGGAAGTGCCCTGTGCTCTGTAGCTGTGTATTTTAGGTGTTCTAGGAAACACCGTACACTTCTGCAGAGTGGCTGTTGACAAGTTTCATCCCGCGCATCAGCGTAAGAAGGCTGCCTGTTCCCCATGGCCTGTCCTGCCTTTCTGGCTTTTACACTTTTTTCGGATGGCCCTTTTGACCGGTGGGAAATGAGACTTCTTTATAGTGCAGATTTTCATTGCCCACTTGTTTGGTTGGCCAAAAAGGGCGTATGCGTTTTTCCCTGAATTATTATATTCAGGGAAAAACGCATACACTCTATTTGGCCAACTGCATCATTATCGAAGTTCTGCTGCTTTCATGTGCTTTAAAGGCGAGTCCAATCCCTCTTGAAAACTGTTTCCTGCAATTCTGCCTTGCTTTCAAATCCTCTTCGTTTCCTTACCTCAATATATTTTTAGTTATATATATATTTAGTTAGTTTATTATATATATATATTTAGTTATTATATATATAAATATATATATATTTATAGTTATCATTTATAACTCTGCAGGTTTGTGAGTTGCAGGGCCCATGAGCTCCCTTTTTCAACACGCTTTTTTGGGAGCTGGCCGCCAAACTGCAAGATTGCTTCAGGATCTATTCTGGTTCCTGGGGGCAGCCTGAGCCTTTGGTTAATTCTTCTTTCTGGTGGGAAATTAGAGTGACATGTGCCTGTCCCTACACCTGGAGCTAGTCTGTCATTGGTTCCCCCTCTTCCCGTTCATCCTCTGGATAAATTTCAAACTGTATGAAACAGGAGGTTAAAGTTGCTGATTCTCCAAGTGGGGAGATTGTTAGTAAAGCGGCTGGAATTGCGAGCCCGAGAACCAAGATTTGAAAAATGTGCGATTTAGAAACCTTTCCCGATCACACGGTATACCATCCTGTTGGTTTCCCATTCATGTTTTAACTGTTGGAAGATTCCCTTGAACCTGAAGAGTTGGGACGTATGGAATGGGGACTATGCAGTATTACTTTAAACGGCCTGCATTTGCTCACCCAACCTCACCAATCATCTCAGCCACAAGAGTGTCCAACCTTATTTCTCATCCAGCTGTGGGTCTAGTTTTCTTCAATCCAGTTTGCATCACAGCCCGTGAATGAATTTTGTAAGAATTTTTCTCTCTTTCAGTGTCTCCTTTTTTTTTCTTTTGTAATTTATTTTTATAATGGGGTTTAGCTGATTTTCACTGCTGTGTTTATGCCGCTTACACCCACTTAATTCACTTACAGAGAGATATCAATAAATAGTTTTTAAGATTCTTGCTATTCAGATATATTCTTCTGCGGTGAATAGGGTGTGTTGAGTCCAGTTTATTGAGCAATGAGTAGGTGTTGTCTATTACAAATCTGCTTTATGGAAGGGTATCTGTGCTAATTTCAAACTCTTGTTTTATGCATCACCCCACCTCACCTTTCCCCTTAAGCAGGCCTAAGTGTGTTTTCTAAATGTGTGACTCTGTTCTGTACTGTTATTCAGTTCAAGTGTAGCGATTTTTACATTCCCTCCGTAAGTCATATCTTATGATGCTTCTTTTTCTGTGTGACTTATTTCACTTAGAATTATCGTACCTAAATCCACTCATTGTGCTGCTACTAGCCTTATGACATTGATTTCATGGGTTAGTGATATTCCGTTATACATAAGTATCACAACTTCTTTATCCATTTTTCTGTTTCCTGGGATATTGAAGGTGTACTGAAGTTGAGGTTCTTGTAAACAGAGCAGCCCTAAACTTTTGGGTGCCTGTGTCCTGTCGATTTTTGGTGTTCCCAAGATAAACGCCCATGAATGGAAGTGCCCTATGCTCTGTAGCTCTGTTCTTTAGATGTTTTAGGAAATACCATACACTTCTCCAGAGTGGCTGTTGACAATTTAAATACTGCCCATCAGCATAACAAGGCTCCCTTTCCTCCATGGCCTGTCCTGCATTTCTGGTTTTTACACTTTTATAGGATGGCCCTTTTGACAGGTGGGAAGTGAGACTTCTTTGTAGTGCGGATTTGCATTGCCCGCTTGCTTGGTTGGCCAAAAAGGGCGTATGCATTTTTTCCTGAATATATTCAGGCCCTTTTTGACCACCTGAATCATTGTCGAAGTTCTGCCTCTTTTCATGTGCTTTAAAGGCGAGTCCAATATCCCGCTTGAAAGCTGTTTCCTGCAATTCCGCCTTGCTTTCAAATCCTCTTCTTTGCCTTACCTCAATATGTTTTTGGACGATAGTTATCATGTATAACTCTGCAGGTTTGTGAATTGCAGTGCCCCAGAGCTCCAGTTTTCAACTCGCTTTTTTCTGAGCTGGCCACATAACCGCAGGGTTGCTTCAGGCCTTATTCCGGTTCCAGGGCGGCAGGCTGAGCCTTTGGTTAATTCTTCTTCCTGATGGGAAATTAGAGTGACATGTGCCTGTCCCAACACCTAGAGCTAGTGTCTTATTGGTTCCCCTTCTTCCCGTTCATCCTCCGGAAAAATTGCAAACTGTGCGAAACAGGACGTTAAAGGTGCTGATTCTCCAAGTTGGGAGATTGTTAGTATAGCGGCTGGAATGGTGAACCCGAGCACCAGGCGACGAAAAATGAGGTGCGTTTTAGAAACCTTTCCCGATCACACAGTGTTCCATCCTGTGGGTTTCCCATGCATGTTTTACCTGTAAGAAGATTTCTTGAACCTGGAGATTTGGGAGCTATGGAGTGGGTACCACGCAGTATTACTTTAAAGGGTCTGCATTTGGTCACCCAACCTCACCAATACTCTCAGCCCCAAGAGTGTCCAGCCTTATGTCTCATCCAGCTGTGGGTGTAGATGGGATCAATCCAGGTTGCATCACAGACCCTGCTCGAATTTTGTAAGAATTTCTCTCACTTTCACTGTCTTTGTTTTTTTGGGGTTTTTTTTTTGTAATTTTATATAGATAGATAGATAGGTAGATAAATATAACTGAATCACTTTGCTGTACCCCTGAAACTAACACAACATTGTAAATCAACTCTTTTTCAATAAAAAAGAGAAAAAAATTTTTTTAAACTCACTTAAAAAACTAATTTCATCTGTACTGACTTTTTTTCTACCTATACCTATATATATGTGTTTAAATGAATAAAATACATATTTTCAAAAGGTGTTTATTAAAAAATAAAATAAAATACCAACCCCTTGGGAGGAATGTGAGGGAGAAATGGAATAATACATATAGAAGAGTTAGTACAGTGCCTGCCAATAGATGTCAGTTCCACTTTTTGCCATTATAAGGAATGAGATTCTGATGATAATAATGCAGAAGATTTATAGTAATTTAAAAATTACAAAGCAGTTTCATGTACATTCATAGAATTATCAAGTATTAGTCTTCGAAGATAACTTAAAAATCATCTCACTCTTTGTTCCTATCCATGAATAAACTGAAGTCAAGAGACTTTATGTAACATATTCAAGGTCACCCAGTTAGATAATGGCAAAATTATGATGGAAAACATGGGTGATATTTTGTTCCTAGACATACTTTTGGGTATATTTCTCTTTACTGGATATGTAGAGTAATATCTTATAATAGTAGTGATTGTTTATAATCATTTACCAAATACTATGATTTTCCCAACACTTTCTCATGTAATTCCTACAACAGTATTCCCAGGTGGGTACTATTATTTTTCCATTCAAGGAGTCAGGAGTGGAGGCTCAGAGAGGTTGAGTAACATCTACAGGGTCACTCAGCCAATAAGAGACAGTGAAGGAATGGGTCTGACCAACTTCAAGTGTGTGCTCCTAACCCTGAAAGGCATTGTCCAAATGGGATTATTAAAGGAAAGTTTGAGTGGAATTAGTTGCACTGTTCAAACCATCTGTGTAACTCCCTGTTATTGGTATTTATTGCTAGGAAACATGGCAGTGGAAAGTCTATCTGCTTTGGAGTTAGGCAGACTTGGGTTGGAGTTAGAACTCCAGAGAAGGAGGCCTGTTGAGTGGAGTGGTTTAGTAGGGACTTTGGTGTCAATCTTGACCCATGTTCCAGGCCCGGCCCTGCCACTGACCAATTATGTGACCTTGGGCAAGTTCCTTGTCCTCTCTGACCTCTCTTTCCCATCTGTGAAACAGACATAATCATAGTAGCAACCTTGTTGGGTTGTCGTATAGAGGAAATGAGAGCAATGATGTTTATAAAGTATATACAGAGCACTTTGCACCGTACTTGTTACCTCATGGGTTCTTACTGAATGTTAACTCTCATCACTGTTGCCTTCGTTATTGTTTAACCTCTCTGAGTCTTGCTTTCCTTATTGGTAAAATGGGAAAATGATATCTGTATTATAGTGTAATCATTAAGGAAATGTATGTAAAGTCCTTGGTACTTAATAAATGGTGACTCACAAGTCCAGGGTGTCCTAGAGGCTTTCATCACTAACTCTCAGATAACTGCAGATAAATATTAGCTATTGGAAAAGTATAGATAAGTAGTCTCAATGCCGGTAATGTTGCCCAGTGAGGGAAGTTGCTTCCTCAACGCTATTTTCTATTTTGTAAAACCAATGATCAGGGTTAAAGGAAAAGCTACAGTTTAGGGAAGATGTGAGCTTTGCCTGGGACTAATTTTTTAAATGGCCGACACACTCTCAACCCCAAGGTTAAAAAGCAAAATCTGTTGGTCTCTTGTCTTTCTCAAAAGTTAACCAAGTTCACTAATTCCTGAGTTCACTGAGACATTAGACTTAGCTTATCAGAAAAATGATTTAAACTAATTTAAATAGAAATAGTTCCAGAAGGCTCTTGAGGCGGGAATAAAAGGCAGGGCGTTTCATGGCTTTGCAAAGAGTGCTGAGTGCATGCCTTTCCTCAAGCGCACCACTTGTGCTGCGTGAACCGAGCTCATGTTTACACCCAAGTGGCTGAGTCTCCTTTTCACACTCCTTGTCAGGCAGGGAAACAAGCGGTTGTCTGACGCTAGTGTCACCTTGGGGAGGGTGTGGCGCTGTGAGTGGCATGGCGGGTCCAGGGGAGCAGGCGTCCTGGACCAGAAGTTCCCTTAGGTGCACACAGGTAGGACAAAACCAAACATCCCCGGGATGCTATTGTTTGGGGGTGGGCAGAGAGACGACCCAGGAGAGCCCTGCTGGGAGCCCGTGCCTTCAGCCACAGTGCTCTGAGGTCTCCCTGCCTGGCACAGGCTCCTAAAGAAGGCTTGCAGGGTCGTAGGGGTGGGTTCTGCTATCATGGTGGCCTCTCCTCTTCGGATTCCCTCCCGGAGTACAGGGCACACAGGGGCGGAGTGGGATGTCGGAAACCATGGGGCAATAGAGAGGGCGGGAGATTTAACCCCAGCTCAGTCTTCTATCAGCTGGGGACCCTGGGTAAGTAGATAAGTTAACTACCCTGTCTTGCTCCCTGACTCCACCATCTGTAAAATAAGAAGGAGGCCTGTGAAAGTGAACTGCAGAAATGTGTTTGCTGTGATGTATTGTGAATGCTCCAAATATGTCTTCCAATTTTTTTAAGATCATTGATGTCAAAGGTTGGAGAAATAGAGAATACATCACAAGCAAAAACAAACAAAACAAACAACACCTCCACCCGAGCTTTCCAGGCCTCCTGTTCAAAGCATGAAACAACACCCAGGGGATTGTTTTGATAAATACCCAAAGTCTGAATCAGTAGTACAGTTTAAAAAATAACCCTTGATTTAGATTTTCCTGGCTTAAAACTGCCTTGAAAGACTTTTTCATCAAACCGTGACATACTTGTTCTAAATTAATTTGAGAGATTAAGTCATAAGGACTGTTTGAAGAAACTTGAAAAAAATTCTTGAACACCTGTTATCTCAGTAAGTAGATGAATTTCTAACTTTGGTATTTCAAATTAAGTATTTGCCTATTGTCTAGAAAAAAATTCTTTTTATATTTCTGAAAAGCTCCCTACTGTCATCTTAATTATGACAAAGTATTTAATTTTGTAGGAATACTGCCCTTTCCACAGCACACATGATTACACAAAGATTGATTAATGAATTCTGAATCCCTGATTTGCATACAGATGAAGGCCATAACTATGAAGACTGAATCTTTCTTTTTTTATAAATTAGCTCATTTCTGAAGAGCAGCCAAAACTGGATCCCTTGACTATTCCAACCTTTACTATAGGAAACAAAGGTATGAAAAAATATGTCTCCTCAAGTAGAACCTGTAGGTTTCCATAGAGAGAGACAGAATCTACACCTCCCCCAAATAATAGTGCCCAACAGGGGAGAGGAAATAATATTTATCGAGCATCTGCTTTGGAATCTAAAAACATTAGAGGCATGATCTCATTTTACTTTCAGAGACTCCATTTCATTTTAACCCTTAAAATAACACTATGACATAAACATCTCTTCCACTTTTCTGCATCCTGCTTCCCAAACCTGTCTCTCTCTCCATCCATCCTCCCTGCTTCACCTCCAGGTAGACTGGCACTTCCTAGCACTTTCATATTGTGGCACATGTGGAAAAGTATAATATTTGCATAGCACCTTGAAACAAACAGCAGAGTCTTCTGAAGCACTTAGATAAGGCTTGGTGAGAAAATATACATAATAAGAAAAATAAAATATATATAGTAGAAGATATTAAATACTGAATTTGTACTACCCTTACAAATTAAAAGTTTTGAACTTTTTGAGAAACTTAAGCCTGCTTTTGCAAACAACATCTTCAGTATTTATTGGAAAAGTTTATTTAAGCTTAACTTACGCTCACTGAAATACACAGATTTTAATACACCTTTGATCATTTTTGACAAGTGTACAAATACTATCTCCACCCCAAATCAAGATACAGAACACTGTTTTGCCTTAAGAAGTTTCTTTGTGCCTGCAATCAGTCAATGCCTGGCCCTAGAAGCAGCCCCTTGATCTGGTATCTAATATTGTGGAAAGGACTTCATATAAATGGAATAATACAGTGTACACTCTTTTGTGTCTGGCTGCATTTATTAAGCACAATATTTTTAAGAGTCATTCAGTTTGTTGCATGTATTGATAATTTGTTACAGGTGTACCTCATTTTATTGTGCTTCACTTTATTACGTTTGAAGATATTGCTTTTTTTTTTTTTTTTTTTACAAACTGAATATCTGTGGTAACCCTGCATCGAGTAAATCTATCAGTGCCATATTTTCAACATAGTTTACTGGATATTTGCTTGCCTCATGTCTCTGTGTCATATTTTGGTAATTCTCATGATATTTCAAGCTTTTTCTTATTGTTATGTTCTTATTGTTTCCTATTGTTATGTTCAAGCTTTTTCTTATAGTTGTTTGTGATCAGTGATCTTTGATGTTACAATTGTAATTGTTTGGGGGCACCACGAACCATGCTCATATAAGACAGTGAACTTAATTGATAAATGCTGTGTGTGATCTGACTGCTCAACTGATCGGCTGTTCCCCTGTCTCCCTCCCTCTCCTCGGGCCCCCCTATTCCCTGAGACACAAAGATATTGAAATTAGGTCAACTAATAACTGTACAATGGCCTCTAAGTGTTCAAGCAAAAGGAACACATCTCTCAGTTTAAATCAAAAGCTAGAAATGATTAAGCTTAGTGAGGAAGGCAAGCCAGAAGCTGAGAGAGGCCAAAAGCTAGGCCTCTTGCACCAAACACTTAGCTAACTTGTGAATGCAAAGGAAAAGTTCTTGAAGAAATTAAAAGCGTTACTCCACTGAACACACAAATGACAAGAAAGCAAAACAACCTTATTGCTGTTATGGGAAAGTTCGAGTGGTCTGGATAGAAGATCAAACCAGCCACAACATTCTCTTAAGCCAAAGGCTAATCCAGAGCAAAGCCCTAACTCTCTTGAGTCCTATGAAGGCTGAGAGAGGTACGAAAGCTGCAGAAGAAAAGTTTAAAGTGAGCAGAGGTTGGTTCATGAGGTTTAAGGAAAGAAGCCGTCTCCACACATAAAACTACAAGGTGAAAGTAGCAAGTGCTGATGTAGAAGCTGCAGCGGGTTATCCAGAAGATCTGGCTAAGATAATTAATGAGGGTGGCTACACTAAACAGCAGATTTTCAATGTAGACAAAACAGCCTTGTGTTGGAAGAAGATGCCATCTAGGACTTTCATAGCTAGAGAGGAGAAGTCAATGCCTGGCTTCAGTGCTTCAAAGAACAGCCTGACTCTCTTGTTAGGGACTAATGCAGCTGGTGACTTTAAACTGAAGCCAATGCTTATTTACTATTCTGAAAATCCTAGGGCCCTTCAGAATTACACTGAATCTACTCTGCCTGTGCTCTAGAAATGGAACAACAAAGCCTGGATGATAGCACATCTACTTACAACATAGTTTACTGGATATTTTAAACCCACTATTGGGACCTACTGCTCAGGAAAAAGATTCCTTTCAAAGTACTACCGCTCATTGCACCTGGTCACCCAAGAGCTCAAATGGAGATGTACAACAAGATTCATGTTGTTTTCATGCCTGCTAACACAACATCCATTCTAGAGCCCATGGATCAAGGAGTAATTTCGACTTTCAAGTCTTATTATTTAAGAAATACATTTTAGAAGGTTATCTTTGCCATAGATAGTGACAGATTTGGGCAAAGTAAATTAAAATACTTCTGGAAAGGATTCACAATTCTAGATGCCACTAAGAACATTTGTTATTCATAGGAAGAAGTCAAAATATCAACATTCACAGGCATTTGGAGTAAGTTGACTTCAACCCTCACGGATGACTTGGAGGGGCTCAAGACTTCACTGGAGGAATTAACTGCAGATGTGGTAGAAATAGCGAGAGAACTAAAATTAGAAGTGGAGCCTGAAGATGTGACTGAATTGCTGTAATCTCATGATAATATTTTAATGGATTAGGAGTTGCTTTCTTATGGATGAGCAATGAAAGTGGTTTCTTGAGGTGGAATCTATCAATACTCCTGGTGAAGATATGAAGATGGTTGAAATGACAACAAAGGATTTAGAATATGACATAAACGTAGTTGATAAACAGCAGCAGGGTCTGAGAGGATCGAGTCCAATTTTGAAAGAAGTTCTACTGTGGGTAAAATGCTAACAAACATCATTGCATGCTGCAGAGAAATTATTAATGACAGGAAGAGTCAGTCTATGTGACAAACTTCATGGTTGTCTTATTTTGCCATGGCCACCCCAGCCTTCAGCAACCACTACCCTGGTCAGTTAACAGCTATCAACATTGGGGCAAGACCTACACAAACAAAAATCTCCCTTAAGTCTCAGATGCTGGTCAGCATTATTTTTTAATTAGGGTATGTGCATTGTTTTATAAGACATGACGCTATTTCACACTTACTAGACTACAGCCTAGTATAAGCATAACTATTATAGGCACTAGGAAGCTAAGAAATTTGTGTGACTTGCTTTACTGCAGTATTGGGATATTCACTTTATTGCAGGGGTCTGGAACCAAACCTGCAATATCTCCAAGTTATGTATATGGATATCCTGTTGTACCTCTATATGGATTTCCAGTTGTACCTCTATCATTTTTTTTAATGATAGTTTTCTTTTCTCTCTGAATTTCTTAGGTGCCCTTGTGGAAAATCATTTTACTATATAGGTGTGGGTTATTTTCTGAATTCTCTGTTTAATTCCAAGAATCTATTTGTCTATCTTTTACCAATATCACACTATTTTGATTAATGTAGCTTAAAAGGAAGTACTGAAGTGAGGTTAAGTCCTCCAGATTTGTTTTTTCTTTTTCAAATTTGCTTTGACAATTCTAATCTTTCATTTTTTCTCTAAAGTTTTAGAATCAACTTGTCAATTTCTACACACAGTCTGCTGTTATTTTGGCTGGGATAGCACTGACACTAGGGCGTTTGTGTAGAATTCCCATAGTAACGCACTGAGTCTTCCAATTCATGAACATGGTATATTTTCCCATTTATGTCTTTAATTTCTCTTAGCAATGATGTTTAGTTTACAGTATAAAAGTATTGTGTATCTTTAAAAAATTTTTTTAAATCTTTTATTGACATATAGTTGATTTATCTTTTGTTAAACTGATCCTTAAGTGTTTTATGTTTTGGTGTGCTATTATAAGATGGTGTCTTAGGTTTTCAGTTGTTCATTGCCAGTATATAGAAAAAACATTTGATTTTATATATTGACTTTGTATTCTGTACCTTTGTTCAATTTTACTTATTAGTTCTAGTCTTTGTACATACCAGTATATTCTGTGTACAAAATTATTCTATCTAGGAAAAAAGACTTCTGCCTTTATAAACTTCATGCTTTTCATTTTTTAGTTGTCTTACTGTGCTGGGTAGGACCTCTAGTAAATCTGTGATAAAAGATAAGTAGTGACAATGAACATTCTTATCTTGTTCCCAGTCTTAGGAGGAAAGCACTTAAAATTCATTGATATTAGTAATAGGTTATTCATGGATGACTTTTATTAGGTTGGGAAATGTACATTGACTCTGACTTTAAGATATTTTTTGTGATGTGAAATAGTGCTGAATTTTGTTAAATGATTTTCTGAATTCATTAACAGAATCATATGATTTTTTTCCCTTTAATCTGTTAATATGGTTAATTACATTGATTCTCCAAGGCTTAAACAATCTTCCACTCCTGGGATAAACTCCACCATGTCAGGATGGATTATTCCTTTTGTACATATATATGTATGTTTTATATTATATATATATTTCTCTCTATATATCTATATATATCTGAATTCAATATGCTAATATTTTGTTAAGGATTTTTGCATTTATATTCATAAAGACTGGGTTTTTTGTAGAAAAATTTTAATTGACAAGTTCAATTTCTTTAATGGATCTAGGATTTTCTTTTTGGTTGTGTCAATTATGCTTTTCAAGGAATATGTTTATATCATTTGAGTTATCAAATTACTAGTATGAAGCTGTTCATAATATTCTCTTTTTATCATTTAATGTCTGGAGGATCTGTAATTTTGTTGCTTCCTTCATTGTTGATATGTGTATGTGTGGTTTTTTTTCATGCTCGATGTTTATCACTTAATGATCTTTTCAAAAATTCTACATTTGTTGATTTTTTTTGCTATTGTTTGTTTTATATTTCCTTGATTTTGCTCTAGTTTTTATTTTCTTTTACTTATGTGCTTTGGATTAATGCTCCACCTTTTTTAGTTTCTTAAAGTAGAAGATTGGGTCATTGATCTTACATCTGTACTCTTTCTTAATATAGACATTTAAAACTATGAAGTTTCCTCTAAGAACTGCTTTATCTGTGTTCCATAAAATTTGAAATTGTGTGTTTCACTATATTTCTGTTCAAACTATTTTCCAGTTTATTTTGCTGATTTTTAAAAACCCATTTGTTATCAGAAATGTGTTATATAATTTCCAAATATTTGAAAATGTTCTAGATTTGTACTATCCAGTACAGTAGCTACTGGTCATATATGGATATTTAAATTTAAATTAATTGAATGAATTAAGATAAAAAATTCAGTTGCTAAGTCACTCTAGCCAAATTTCAAGGGCTCAATAGTCACATGGATAATGACCACCTTATTGGGCAGTACAGATACAGAACATTTTCATCATTGTGGAAAATTCTATTGTAATATTTTATTGCTGTTGATTTCTAATTTAAAACTATTGCAGCTGGAGACTATACTCTATGATTTTGACTTTTGAAATCTACTGAGATATTTTATGGCCACGAAAATAGTCTATCTTGATGAATTTTTCATGTGCATTCTATTATTGGGTGTAGTGTTCTGTAACTGTTAAATCGAGTTATATCTTCCATGTCTCTTAATTTTTTTGTCTAGTTGTCCTGAGAGATAAGTGTTAAATTCTTCAACAAAAATTGTGGATCCATATATACTATTTTTTAGTTCTGTTGCATTTAAAATTATTATATTCTCTTGATCACCTAATCCTTTTATCGTTATGAAATGCCTCTCTATCCCAATAACACTCTTTATATTGAAGTCTACTTCTGTCATAAAATATAGTAATGGTAGATTTTAATATTAGCATTTGCATGGTATATCCTTTTTCATTTTCCACTCTTTTACTTTCAAATTTTCTGTGTCTTTACATTTAAAGTGTCTTTCTTATCAACAGCATACACTTTGATCTTGTTTATTTTTAGCCAGTCTGACGATCTCTGGCTTTTAATTTGGCTCTTTATTCCATATGCATTTATTGATATATGTGAATTTTAATTTACCATAGTGGTCTTTGATTTATATTGTTCCATCTGCTCCTTGTTTTTATTTTGTTCCATTTTTTTAAATTGGAGTATAATTGCTTTACAATGTTGTGTTTGTTTCTGCTGTACAACAAAGTCAATCAGCTTTGAGCCTCCCTCCACCCCTCTAGGTCATCACAGAGTACCGAGCTGAGTTCCCTGCACTATACAGCAGCTTCCCACTATCTCTTTTACACGTGGTAGTGTATATACGTCAATGCTACTCTCTCAATTCGTCCCACCCTCCCCTTTCCCACCATGTCTACAAGTCCGTTCTCTACGTCTGCATCCCTTTTCTTGCCCTGCATGTACGTTCCTCCTTTTCTGCCTTTTGTGTGTGGGGGTGAATTAAGTATTTTTAGGTATTTATTTTATTTTTATTTTCCATGGTAGTTATTGACATTAGTTATGTCTCTCATTATCATGTTTTTAGTGGTTGATCTAGAGGTTACAATATGGTCTCTAACTTGTCACATCTACAATGAAAAATTATTCTACCACTTCACAAACAATGTAAGCATCTTAAAATAATATATTTTAGGGCTTCCCTGGTGGCGCCATGGTTGAGAGTCCACCTGCCGATTCAGGGGACACGGGTTCGTGCCCCGGTCCGGGAAGATCCCACATGCCGCGGAGCGGCTGGGCCCGGGAGCCATGGCCACTGAGCCTGCGCGTCCGGAGCCTGTGCTCCGCAACGGGAGAGGCCACAGCGGTGAGAGGCCCGCGTACCGCAAAAAAACAAACAAACAAACAAAAAAATAATATATTTTAATTACTATTCTCTCACTCTTTATGCTCTTCTTATATATTTTACTTCTAAATATGCCAGAACCTCACATTACAATGTTATTATTTTTACTTTAAAATGTTGTCTTTACATTGTGTAAATTTATATGTGTGTGTGTGTGTGTGTGTGTGTGTGTTTTCTATGTCCTTTATATTTGCTGACATGTTTTTTCTTCACAGAGAACTGGGTCTCTATCTGATATTATCTTTATTCAGCTAAAATAATTTACTTTAGTATTCCTTATAGTAGAGGTCTGCTGGATACAATTTTCTTCACTTTTACCTTTTTGAAAATATCTTTATTTTGCCTTCCTTAATTTTCATGAAATATTTCCACTAGACCTAGAATTCTAGGATTGATTTTTTTTCTCCTTTCAGCACCTTAAAGATGTCATCCCACTGTCTTCTGGTCTCCATTGTTTCCAGTGAGAAGCTATAATTTCTATTGTTGTTCCCCTTTGTGTAATGTGTCTTATTTTCTCTGGCAGCTTTTAAGATTTTCTCTTTATGTTTGCTTCTCAGCAGTTAGACTATGATGTTTCTAAGGGTGCTTTTGTTAGTATTTCTTTGTATTTATCTTTCTTTGGGTCTGCTGAGCTTATTGAATCATGGGTTGATGTCTCTCATGTATTTTAAAAAATTCTAGGCCACTCAAATATTTCTCGTGGGACACAAATTACATGTTTATTTGGACATTATATATATCCTAGGTGTGTGTGTGTGTGTGTGTGTGTGTATATGTGTCCGTGTGTATATATGTGTCAGATATCTTGAATGCAGAGTTTGAAAATGAATTGTCTGACTGTTTTCAATTTTGCTGATTCCTTTTTCTGCTGTGTCCAGTCTGCTAATAAACTCATTGAAATAAGTCTTTATCTCTGACATATTTTTTGTTTCTAGCATTTCCATTTGGTTATGAAATTGTCCATCTGTTCAAACATGTTCACTTTTTCTATATATTTCTATATTTTTCTACATATATATCTATATAATTTTCATTATATATATTTATTATTTTTTTAATGCCTATCTGATAATTCCAACAGCAATGCTATTTACTAGGTGTGGTTCTATTCACTGTTTTCTGTTTAAGGAAGACTTACTTTTCCATGTGTCTTGTAACTTGATTTTGATGGAATTCAGACATGATAAATTATCAGTGAATATTAGAGTCTGAAGAAAACAATCATGTTATCTAGAAAATGGTAGACTTTTTTGTCTGGCAGACTGTTAGGGAGAAGGTGTGAGACAATCTAGTCTGTCGTTGATCCAGGTCTGAAAGTTTTGCTGCTTGAGTTAGATTTAGTTCACTGTGTGCTTCACATTATTTGACGGAGGAATCAGAACATTTCCTTTAGCAGGACTTGGAATATGAGTGCCTGTGGGGATTTTATCACTTCTACTTTCCTGTCCTTAACTTTAGCAGCCTTTGTGTGCTTTGTCTTCTGCCTGCCTCCCAATTGCCCATGGCCCCCTGCCTTGTACTCAGTGTTAGGCCTGGGGGTTTCTCTCTATACTGCTGTTCTGCCCTTGGACTCCGGCTGGCCCTATGCACTGATGTTTGGGGTGAGGTGTCTTCCTCAGCTCTCCAGCTCCTCCCCGAGTAGGGAGAAGGACCAAACCTGGTAAGGTAAGGTCCTTAAGTGTCTGTGGCGTTTCTTTCAGCTCTCCTTGGACTCCAGCAGGCTCCGCCCACCTGCACATGGGGAAAGAGAGGGTTGCTTTCCTCAGCTCTCCAGCTCCTCCCCCAGGAGTAGTAGACTACTGCCCCAAAATCAGCACCAGGATCTTAGAGCTGGGGGACTTCCCTAAGTGCTCCTGCTCAGACTCTGCAGTCTCCACACACCTGTGCATTGGGGGTGTCTCAGCAATCTTGCCATACCACAATCTGTCTCGTGGGCATTCAGTGAAGACTTGTGGAAGGACTTGGTGGGTAGGGGCAGACCCCTATGTGTCTGAGCTCCTGAAGATATAAACCCATTTAAAATTGCACTAAATACAATGCACCCCAATATTCATAGCAGCACTACTTACAATAACCAAGACACAGAAGCAACCTAAATGTCCAGCAACAGATGAATGGATAAAGAAGATGTGGTACATCTGTATGTCTTCTCTAGAGAAATGTCTGTTTGGATCTTCTGCCCATTTTTTGATTGGGTTGTTTGTTTTTTTTTTGATATTGAGCTGCATGAGCAGTTTGTATATTTTGGAGATTAATCCCTTGTTGGTCGCTCCATTTGCAAATATTTTCTTGTGTTCTGTGGGTTGTCTATTCATTTTATTTATGGTTTTCTTTGCTGTGCAAAAGCTTTTAAGTTTAATTAGGTCCCATTTGTTTATTTTTGGCCAAAAAGCACATGAAAAGATGCTCAACATCACTAATTATTAGAGAAATGCAAATCAAAACTACAATGAGGTATCACCTCACACCGGTCAGAATGGGCATCATCAAAAAAATCTACAAAAACAATAAATGCTGGAGAGGGTATGAAGAAAAGGGAATCCTCCTACACTGTTGGTGGGAATGGAAATTGGTACAGCCACTATGGAGAACAGTATAGAGGTTCCTTGAAAAACTAAAAATAGAGCTACTATATGATCCAGCAATCCCACTCCTGGGCATATACCCTGAGAAAACCATAATTCAGAAAGATACGTGCACCCCAATGTTCATTGCAGCACTATGTACAATAGCCAGGACATGGAAGCAGCCTAAATGTCCATCAATGGACGAATGCATAAAGATGTGATACATATATACAATGAATATTACATATATACATATACATATATACAATGAATATTACATATATACAATGAATATTACTCAGCCATAAAAAAGAATGAAATAATGCCATTTGCAGTGACATGGATGGACCTAGAGATTGTCATACTGAGTGAAGTTAAGTCAGACAAAAACAAATATATGATATTGCTTATATGTGGAATCTAAAAAATGGTACAAATGAACCTATTTACAAAACAGAAATAGAGTCACAGATGTAGAAAACAAACTTATGGTAACCAAGGGGGAAAGGCATGGGGGGGTGGATAAACCTGGGAGATTGGGATTGACATATACACACTACTATATATAAAATAGATAACTAGTAAGTACCTACTGTAGAGCACAGGGAACTCTACTCAATTCTCTGTAATGACTTATATGGGAAAAGAATCTAAAAGAGAGTGGATATATGTATATGTATAACTGATTCATTTTCTGTAGAGCAGAAACTAACACAACATTGTAAATCAACTATGCTCCAATAACAATTAATTTTAAAAAAAGATGTGGTACATATATACAATGGAATATTGCTCAGCCACAAAAAGAGAATGAAATAATGCCATTTGCAGCAACATGGATGGACCTAGAGATTATCATACTAAGTAAGTCAGATGGAGAA
This sequence comes from Platanista minor, assembly GCA_004363435.1. Classification (NCBI taxonomy): domain Eukaryota; kingdom Metazoa; phylum Chordata; class Mammalia; order Artiodactyla; family Platanistidae; genus Platanista; species Platanista minor. Next base: position 25,391 of record RJWK010008196.1, on the reverse strand, counting down.
AGACAAATATCTTATGGTGCCACTTATATGTGGAATCTAAAAATATGGTACAAATGAACTTATTTACAAAACAGAAATAGACTCACAGACATAGAAAACAAACTTATGGTTACCAAAGGGGGAAGCGGGGGAGGGAGGGATAAATTCGGAGTTCGGGATTAGCAGATACAAACTGCTATATAAAATAGATCAACAATAAGGTCCTACTGTATAGCAATAGGGAACTATACTCAATATCTTGTAATAACCTATATGGGAAAAAATCTGAAAAAGAATACATATATATATATATATATATATATATATATATATATATATGTATATATCTGAATCACTCTTTGTATACCTGAAACTAACACAACATTGTAAATCAACTATACTTCAATTTCAAAAAATGCACTAAAGTTTCAGCTGTTTTTCTTATCAGCTTCCTCTTCCACTCACAGTGCTGCCAAGGATAAAAGCCGCTCTCAAGGAGGATGCTGTTGTATTTTGGATTTGGGTTCATTAGGTTTCTTTATGACCTGAACACTTGTACAGGCTTTAAAAAACTACCGTTTTGTAGATTATCTGGCTTGTTCTTGTTGTCAGGGTAAGAGCGATATTCTCTCGTGACTTTCCTCATCCCAAGTGGAAGGGGAAGTCAACATAGCTTTTTCTATCAAGTTTTATGCTGAAATGGCTGCAAGCATATCCTAACTAGCTTTTTAATGTGTTCTTGTCAAATTCGCATCATCACCATTGAAAATAGAGTTTCACACAGAGGTGATAAAATATTTGAAACCATTTTTTATGACCATTCAAACATTTTCAAGAGTTAAAGTTATGTTTGAAAACCTTAATAGTGCTTCCTTTTCTTTTATTGACAAATGATACGTTAAATTTTATTTTGTAATAATGCAACCGGAGTTCACATGCAAACTATTTTTGGCATATCAAGTATTTGAAAATAACAGTGAGGTTCCAATTTACAAAACATGCATGGCAAAGCCTTCACTGGGAAGCTACCTGGATTTCTACTAAGAACACATCAGCCACAAATCAACACTTTCTAATTTGTGTGAAATAGAGGTGTGGAGCTATACTACCCAGTGCCTTCCAGGGCCCCTTGGCTACCTTCACCCCAACAAGTTGCACCTTGGCCTATGAGCCCTGTTCTGTGGGCATTTGGAATATGAACTCTAGTGGGTCCATTGGTCTCTTGATCGTGATGGGCAGCTGAGTGCTTTGCAGCTGGCTGCTGATGTAGAGGTCCAGATGGGACCACTCTGGATGCCACCTGAGAAAACCATGGGCCCACCATTAGACCTCACCATGCCTGCATCACCCTTCAAGGAGTCCTAGAAGCGTTCCATGACTAGAAGTGCCTGGCCTTGTGTTTCTGGCACTCCTGGCTTCCTTGGATGTGCAGAGGGCTGAGGGAATTGGTATCTCACAGTCCACATTCAACCATCAGCACACCCCAGTTGGGGAGCTCAGAGACAGAAGTGGTCCCACACCACTTCCAGGTCCCCCAGGCTCCCCTGCTTTTCTCTCACTTAACCCTGTGTTCTGAGCTTTGTTCTCACTTGGAAGGTAGCCAGGTAAAATGCTGACAAATATAGCAGGTAAGGAATGGATAATGTTTTCATATAAATATGTCTCAAACACTGTAGAAACAAACTCCTACTAAAAAAAATTACTTTCTATCTGAAATTCTAATTTTACTGGGAGTCCTATATTTTTATTTGTGAAATCTAGAAAGCCTACCCACTTGGATATAGCCAGTAATAAGGTAAACTCCTGGTTATTTTAGTCCTTGATTATGTTCTGTTGACCAGCACACTCAACCTCTGTACCCTTATCAGCTCCACTGTCAGGCAGGGTTGGGTGAGACTCAAATGAGATAACAATGAGGTAAGACTATGCTGTCTTACCTCTGTAGAGCAGTTTATGATACACCAATAGTACTTACTAATAGCACTTAGCAAGTGTTCAACATGTGAGCAGATCATCCCTATTTTTCATCAAACAGGAGATTGCCACTACTACCTTTTTACAAGCATTTCCCCACAACACTGATAGATGTTCTATGAAAAAAAAAATTTCTATGATTGAAAGTTTGGGAAATGCTACACATCACATGCCTTTTTGAAGCTTCACAGCTTATATTTGCACATCAAAGCTACTGAGATGATCCACTGTAGAGAAACTTGTTCTATTGACCCAGGATTTCTTAAACTTATTAATACATAAAACACCTTTTTAATGGCCCATCTATTAACAACCTGTGTAACTATGTAGACGTCACTGTTTAAAAAATCCTTCCAATGCAAGGGAGAAAGTCAAGAGGTATTATTGTTTATGGACAATGGGACAAGACATAAAGGTTATGGAATATCATTAAAAGTGACAAAAATAATCAATAGAGGAAGTAAAAATGACGATAAAACTTTACTGAAGTTAGGGGTTGGGATGATTGTTATAGGTGAGCTAAATCTGCATTTACTAAAGAGGGTCAGGAGAGCTCTTATATTAACACATAAAGCAAGAGTGATATAAACACATTTTTTTTTTGGAGGTAGGACAGGAACTACCCAAACAACTGAAAACAAGGGTGTGGGGAGGGTATGGGACAGGGATGCTGTCTTTCATCACCAACCCCTCTGTAAAGCCTGATTTAAAAAAATATGTACAGGGCTTCCCTGGTGGTGCAGTGGTTGAGAGTCCACCTGCCAATGCAGGGGATATGGGTTCGTGCCCCGGTCCGGGAAGATCCCACATGCCGCGGAGTGTCTGGGCCTATGAGCCATGGCCGCTGAGCCTGTGTGTCCGGAGCCTGTGCTCCGCCACGGGAGAGGCCACAACAGTGAGAGGCCCATGTACCGAAAAAAAACAAAACAAACAAAAAAATATGTACATGTACTACTTGGATAAAAATTTACAAATAAGAAAAAAGACCTTTGAATTCTCAAAGTTTTCAGGGTTAGTTAACTCTGGGCTGGGCCAACCGTACAAGTGATGAAAAAGGAATTTCTTGGGACTAGGACACCCACCCCTCCCATCTCCCCCATTCTGACCACAAACGAAGCTGTGATCACTCACTGCCAGCCAGCTGGAACGTCATGCACGGCTTTCTACTTGCTCCCTTTCAATCTTGTGCTTCCTTTAATAATCTTTCCTCCCTCCCTTCTCTCTTTCTCACATTTCACGGCATCCTGCAGTTCTATATTGTGGTGTAAGATTAAAAAGAAACTAATAAGCCCAGGGCAACTGTGATTGGTGAATTCAACTACCGTACTATCTAGACAATATTATGACTATTTTTTTCTGCAGCAACTCCACATATGCCTGCTCCTTTATGGCATGTTTTTTAGCAAAAAGATGCTGAAAAGTCTTAGTAATCCTAAGATAAGGACAATTTCAAGATGCAGCAGGCTTTAGAAATGGGATCCAGGTGCATTGTCTAAGCCCCCTTAAATCACCAAAGCAAGTCAAGGTAGCCTGACTGACCGATTAAATGATTCATTCTGACTGGATTTAATTTCTGCCTCTTTTCAAATTCAGCTGTGGTCTAGATTAAAGCTTTAGTCTTTAACTCAGAAACATGAATTTGCTTTACACGTGAAGCTCCCATTAGGGACTAATTCTCATCCATCACATCTCAGCTCATGATTCACCTTTCTCAACTCCATTTTTCTCCTCCTTCTTCCATTTTACTCCTAATTGCCCATAGGTCTCACACACACCTTTTGTGCCAATGCCTCCTATGCTGTATTACAACCTGTTTACCTGTTTATCCTCACCTTACTTATTAAAAGTACCTTTTAATAAGTACAAAAGTACTTTAATAATAAGTACAAAAGTACCCCTTTGGGGGGGGGGGCACGCGGGCCTCCCACCGCCGTGGCCTCTCCCGTGGCGGAGCACAGGCTCCGGGCGCGCAGGCTCAGCGGCCACGGCTCACGGGCCCCGCGGCTCCGCGGCACGTGGGAGCTTCCCGGACCGGGGCACGAACCCGCGTCCCCTGCGTCGGCAGGCGGACGCCCAACCACGGCGCCACCAGGGAAGCCCTAAAAGGTACATTTCCGACACAAAGGTGGTGTGCGTAAACCCCTCCCCTTGCATGTAGGCAGGACCTGTGAATATGATGGATTATTACTCCACTGTACAGGTTACCTTATAGGGCAAAGGTGAAGGGAGAGTCATTCTGTGATTACCTTATGTTGTGTAAGACTCTGTCATCACAGATGGCAGGGACTCAGCATTGCTGATACCTTCATTTTAGCTCATTGAGACAGATTTTGGACTTCTGATCTTCAGAACTGTAAAATAATAAATGTGGGTTATTTTAAGCCTCTAAGTATGTGGTAATTTGTTACAGTAATAATAGGAAACTGAGAGAGATTTCAACCCCTGCCCCATTCTATATTCTCTTGGTGACTGTCAATCACTGTGCTTACCTTACTTCCTCCCCAAAGAGAAGACAGGATGCAGATTCCCTATCCTGGAATTTGAATTTTAAATGCACTGAGACCAGGATGAGAATGAAAAGCATCTGGAGCTAAATCATCCCTGTGCAAAACCCAGAATAAGTCTCTTAAATGAATTTCAACAGTTGAAATCCCTATAGTCATTCTTCCCAAGGTTGATTGTTCTGATTACCCTTTGAGCCAGTTAGTGCCCCAGCATCTTTATAAATTCCTTTTTTTTTTTCTTTTGGCTTAAGCTATCCAAATGCAATTTCTTTTGCATGCAGCCAAGAAAAAAAACCAAAAGAAACCAAAACAACGACAACAAAAAACCTACCAGCTATCATTTTGTCAGCACTTGCTATCTTATCTTCTTCCTCAAATATTCTCTCCAGCTTGACTTCCCCTCCCAGGTACTGTGCTTTGTCTTTAATTACATTTTAACTCTATTACAATAATTAACTCTTTACAGTAACTCATAATAATTTTAGGATTAGCTATTCTTAGACCCATTTCACTGAAGGGAAACAGACAAAAAAGGGTTAACTTGCCCAATACCACATGGCTATATCATGACAGCACCTGAATTCAAACATGGGTCTCTTATTTTCAAAGGTCCATTTGCCTGGCCACGAAGCTATATTCCTTTAAAATAACTGATGTCTGTCAAAGAAAGAAGAAAGAGGCATTCCTCTCAGAGAGAACAGGAAAATCTAAGGTTAAGGGCAAGGAATAGTCTATGTAGTTGCTGTAGATATAGAAGCTAAGAGGGGAGGCTATTTTCAAAAGGCAGGAAAACACCTGGCTAGAGGATGAATCTATCAAACAACGTTGGTTGCTCCTTTCAGTATTGTGTTCTGTGCCGTGATATTTGGATCACATATTAAGCAAAAGAATTATGAGAAACAAAAGACATAGTTTCTGTTCCCATGAGTCTCAGTAATGTACTTTTTTTTTTTTTTTTGCGGTACGCGGGCCTCTCACTGTTGTGGCCTCTCCCGTTGCGGAGCACAGGCTCCAGACGCGCAGGCTCAGCGGCCATGGCTCACGGGCCCAGCCGCTCCGCGGCACGTGGGATCTTCCCGGACCGGGGCACGAACCCGTATACCCTGCATCGGCAGGCCGACTCTCAACCACTGTGCCACCAGGGAAGCCCTGATTTCATCTTTCAATTCAAATACACATGTTAATATGAGTTTCAGGAGTATTTAAATATATATTTAATTTAAATTTAATATTGAGTAAAACTAAGATATTAAAACTGAGAAATAAAGGATTCATATTAAAGAAGTCTAAAATGATATAATTATTGATAATTTAGCCACTCTAAAGTTGTAAAAACAACTAAAACATCAAGTTGCTGTTTCCAACTATTTATTAAAAAAATAACTTGACTCCAAGCCTGAATCTCAGTCAATATTGGGGACCTCCCGGAGGTCAGAGAATCAACAAGACCTACATAGTGTCTGAAAAGCAGTGAGGGTCCTCTAATAACCTGTCTGCCATGGATGCCCTAATAGCTACATTTTCTAAATGTATCCTTGAATATCCCTTGAATCTGACAGGTATCACTTGAGTTGGACAGCTCTGCTGCTTCCTGGCTGGGCTTGGCTTCTGGGAACCTGCGGGGAGGGAGACGGAAGGCTAGGACCCTGGTGTCAAGTGTCCATCCTGTCCAGGTCACCAAGGAGTTATTCCCTCCATCCCACCTGGCACCTTCTTCTGGAGGCCTCTGCAGAGCTGTGTGGTGGTCAAGGCTCCCAAGGGAAGCTTAAGAATTCCTCTCCTTACTCATCAGGGAACCACTCAGGAATCTGCATTTATAATAAATTCCTCTGAGGAATTCTGACCTAAGTGGTCTTTGGGCCGACTTCTGGTAATGCTGTGTTGGAGAATGCATTCTGGATTCATTTGTTCTTTCATTCATTTTATTCATTCATTCATTCACAAGTGTTTATTGACTGTACCAGGTACTGTTTTAGACATCAAAGGAGCAGTGATCAAAGCAGGCAGAAGTCCTGCCCTCATGGAGCTTACATTTCTCTGTCATTAGGCAGGAGACAAACAGGTTAACAAAGAAATACACATGCGGTGTAGTGTCAGATGGTGATGGGGACAAGGATGCAGGGGAAAGGGAAGAGGAACAAGGGCACTACTTTATAAAGGGTCATCAGGTCTCCTGGAGGAGATGTCACCTGGGGCAAGGCCTGGGGGCAGGAGGACTGTTCTCTAGGAAAATGAGTCGTGAACAGAAACCCGCGCAGATCTGAGGCTGGGGTGAGCCTGGTGTCTCTGAAGGACAGCGGGAGACCAGTGTGGCTAGAAAAGTACGAGCAGGATGGGGGAGGCAAGAGGAGGAGGACCAGGTCACATGGCTATAGGCAGGGCCAATCAGGAGGCCTTCTGTGCCATGGAAGGACTTAGACTTGTATTAGATTTTGCAGGATAAACCCCTTTGGATGCTGGGGGTGACCACCACGGTGCATGCTGCTGGTGCCCTGCCCGAGCCTCTGGGACTCCTTTTCCTTGCTCTTTGTGTCCATCCCCCAGCTTCTCTGAGCGTTCAGAGGACGAGCCACGCACACGAGAGCCATCACCCCCCGGGAGAACCAGAACAGCCAGAAGAGCTTGCAGAGCTGAAGGCCTGCCTAGGAGCTGTGGCCCCAAGTCAGTGCTGACTAGTGTGGTTACAAAGGTCCACCTTCTCCCCTTCCTTGGCCTGCTGCCTGCCCACCACTCTCTCACTGGTGTTTTGTCACTTGTAGCAAATCTTTGCTTCAAGTTCTGCTTCTGGGAGAACCCATGCCATGACAACCCCTGGGTTAGCTAATTAATACCCACTGAGCCCTCTCTTTGTCAGACAGGGTCCCTCGTCCCCTGTGGCGAGCTGGCTGGCAGCCTGCAGCAGTGATTTTGTGTAATCCCCACTTGCCTCCTACTCCTTTGCCTTTATCGTCCAGACCCTTCTGAATTCCAACATCTCCTCATTGCTGAGAGTCCAAAGTGTGATTCTGCGGTGGCAGACTTTCCCATCCAAGAGAGTTTCGCTCTTGGCTCTGACACTTGCTGGGTTTGTGGCCTGTGCCATCTGAGCTGCAGTTTCCTCTTATGGGAAACAATGACAATCAAGCCACCTGGCCAGGTAGCTGTGCTAGTTAAATGCCACAAGGCACACGAAGTACCTGGAGTTGCTCAACAAATACCATAACCTGCCTCTCCTGTCCCACCCTTAGAGCTTAAACTCTCCTCCCTTTCCTCAAGGAGCTGAAGAAGGCTTTTGAAAATGGTTACATGAATAGCAAACATATTTGCATATTGACCAATACTCCAGGAGAGTGCTAAATGCTTTGCACATGTTCTCGCTCTGAGCTCTCTTATGTTGCCTGTGATTTACTTGAAACCTTTGAGCCAGGCAATGTATTCTTGTGTGTGTGTGTGTGACTGCAGTTAAGTAGTCATCTGGGTGCAGCTGGTATTCCAATGTGGGCTGAATGTCCAGGAGTGGTCTGTGCGCACTCTACCCAGGAGGCCTCTCCCAGGGCTTATGCAGGCTTCTGTGTCTGCATCCCCATCAAGATCAGATGTGTTGCCTATTAACTCAGAGAATGTCAGAAATGTTTCCTTACTGGTGAAATTAGTGGCTTGTTAAATAACATGGCAACTGCTAGAAATGCATTTCAATGAGGAAATAAAAATCTTCAAGATATTTGGGCTGGATAAAATATTTTAGAAATGCTCTCTACCTTTGCATGAGTTGGGTGTAAAAAACCGGAAAGACCTACAGCCTGAATCCTTAGAAACAACTCAAGAGGGCTAACTCCTTAATCTTTCTGGTGTCCAGCATAAGCAAGGAAGAAGATTCTGGAGCCTGATGCCAGTTTAACATGAGCAGAATCCCTGCCTCAGCAGTCACCGTGTGTCTGCTCTGAGGGAACCTCCCATACAAATGGGGGTGGGAACATGAAGGGACTGAGAACTTCGTGGAACTTACAGGCAGGCACTATGCGTCTTTTGGGTTTGCTTGCTAATAAATGTCTATATGTATGGCAGAATTTAGAAATTTCCTTCCTTCTTAACCTGGTGGCTAGCTTGTAGAGGAGGAGTTGGCCAACTCTTCCCTACCTCAACCCTCTTTGGTTACCCACATCTACCTAAAAGAACCCAAGAAATGTGCAAGATGAAATCGGCTTGGGTTGGTTCGCAATAAATCCTACAGTGGAGGTACCCCAGTTAGAGGAGTCAAGCCACTTGTCTATGGTCGCCAGGAAGCGGCAGAAGCAGGGTCCCAGCCACACTCAATGCAGAGTTCACTCTCTTTAACACTGTTGTTCTACCACCAGACACCTCTCTGTTATCAGCACCTCCTCCATTTTTCTCCATGGATAGGCATCCATGGCATGAGAGACATTTGGGCTGGAGAATTCTCTGTTGTGGAGCTGTCCTGTGTATTGCAGGATGTTTGGCAGCAACCCTGCCAATAGCATCCCCTACCCCTGTTGTGAAGATCAAAAGTGTCTCCAGTCATTGTCAAATGTTCCCAGGGAGCAAAGTTGTTCCTGGTTGAGAGGCACTGGTATAGATCCTACCTCCTTGGCAAAATGCTACCTCTTCTTACAAAAATAGCAATGTTTTCCTGAGTGCTTACTATGTGTCAGGCACTGTACCCAGAGCTTTAGCTGTGGATTAGGTATTAGTAAGCACAATGTCAGCTCAGAGGGGTAAGACGTGTAAAAGTATGAGGAGCTGACTCAACATTGCCTACAAGATACGCCAGACTTTTACCGAGCCTGTGTGTGTGTCTGCCTGTTGCAAACACACCTAAGCCAATTGTGCCCTTCACAGTTGCAAGGCTGTTTTGTGCAGACATACTTAACATCTCACTGCTAGAGGTCTGTGAGGTCTACAGACCCTGCCAGGCAGGACACACAGTGCACAAAGGCCAGGCCCCATATGACAATACTACTCTGGCCCACAATCTCTATAGCAACCAGTCCAGAATGGTCTGGTTGTTCAATGACCGCCAAGTTCCTTATTTTTTTGGCCCCATTTCGAACTCAGGACCAGCCAGAGAAAGCCGAACACATCCCTCAAGCCAATCACATGAGACCCCCTGCTTCTAGTTATCCCGTCTCCAGCTTCTTCATGCCGACAACCTGAAGTCTTCCCTTTCTCTCACTGTAAAGCTTTCCCACTCTTCCACGGGCTAATGCTAGTGATGGTGGTGGACTCCCTTGCTGGAGCAAGGTCTGAATAAAGAGCCTCTGTGTCTTCTCCCATGGGTGGTCTCCATTTATTTCCACAGTCTCCTTGCCACTACCTTGCCACCGGGTAGTACGCTAAAAGGGAAGCAGGTCTCAGGAGGAATTCTGCCACCTATACAAATACTGAGTAGCAAGCAAGCACAAAAATTGTTACCCAAGCTTTCACTGCAGGCTTGTGGAAGTCCTAGCCGTCAGTTTTCCCATATGCTTCCAAAGTTTCTTGCACAAAGCTTCAACTGGAGGCAGAGAAGATCATATTCTAGACAAGAGAGGCAAGACACCTTAACTGTCCTCTTGGAATCCCCTTCTCAGGATCTGAACAAGGATCAAATGGGAGTCCTAAACCTTGTGTCCCACTCGAGAGGGTTTAGCCTGCTGGGTTCACTAAATTCTTGTCTTCCTGTTCATACAAGGGCATTCATGCCTGTGCAATATTTATATGCTTTCTACATATATTGAATGCCACTTATGGCACCAATGAGACATGACTTTTGATATCCCTGATGCTACTCTGTAAGCCCTCTAGCACAGATCAAAATAGCCAGATTGGGAGAGCTGCCACAGAGCTCTGGGGCGTGCATGCCTAATTAGGATTTTTTTTATGTGCTATCAGTCCCAGGAGGGTGGATTCCCTGAGAAGGGAGTGTTGGAACAGTATGTGGCACTTAGCAGGTGTTGGGATATTATTTTTTGTATGACAGGCTAAGATGGAAACATCAAGGTGATGTGTCCCAGATGGACCTCACCTACCCAGGTGGTCAATGGATGAGGTGTGCTCACGTGTGGTTCTGAGAACTCCACCAGCCTCTCCCTGGAGCTCTACGCTCAGTGCACCCTTTCTGCTCTTCCTGGACAGTGGGCCCCTCTTATGTAACCTTCCTCCAGGATCAGCATTGAGCTTCCCAGGCCTCCTCATCTTTCACCTCTTCTGTGTCAGGTCTCAAGAGTTTCTTTTCTCCTTTCATTCAAGAGAATCCTGCCTTCCCTTTTCATGCAATTCCTCATCCCCAGGTCTTCTCTCTTCTGTCCATTAATCTATAATTCTCTCTTTTCTTTACAAGGGGAAAAGATGACTGTTTAAGTCCACAGCCTTGGTTCTAATGAACCCCCCAAGACAGTATTGATAACACTGTTTTCTTGATGACTCGGACTGTAAATTAATCAACAGGAACTTCAGTTGAATAGAGTCAGGAGACCAGAATGCAGAGCTCTCATGTCCTGTGAGGATAGCAGAGCTCAACAGGAAGAACAAAGACACCCTTTCTTCCCTGGCAAAGACTCAGCCAATGAGAAGCCATGAACTCTTTGTTCACTGGAGCCCTCCAAACTCCCTTTTCCTCTTTATAAAAGCATGCTCCTCCCCTCGCCGTGGGGGGCTTTGCATGGGGCTTATCATGACTGCAGACTCTGAATAGCAATTCTCTGCTGAACTTGGAAAAACCCATCTTAGCCAGAGAAATATTTGGCAGTCTATTTGATTCTGGGTCAGCATTTTGACGGTCTGTGCGCAGACACTGCTGAAGGCTCTGGGGCTGGTGAGCAAACAGGTGCTGTACCCACAGTTTAGCTCGTTACTTTTCTCTTCAACCCTGGAGTTGGAAGATATGTCTTTCTCCTGAATCTGAGCTCATTCCCTCTTTGTGTTTGAAACTCTCCAGGCTTTATTTGGGATCTACTTTAAGGTTTCATTTTTCTGGTTAAGGCCTTGTTCTGTAGGCAAGAACACGTTTGGCACTTCAGTGTGAAAAAAAATTTTTATATTAAAGTGTAGTTGATTTACAATATTATATTAGTTTCAGATGTATAGCACCGTGATTCAGTATTTTTACAGATTATACTCCATTAAAAGTTATTACAAGAAAATGTCTATAATTCCCTGTGCTGTAAAACATATCCTTGTTGGTTATCTATTTTACACATAGTAGTTTGTACCTCTGAATCCCATATTCCTAACTTGTCCCTCCCTATTCCTTCTCCCCTTTGGTAACCACTAGATTGCTTTCTATATCTGTGAGTCTATTTCTGTTTTGCATATACCTTTGATTTTTTTTAACATCTTTATTGGAGTATAATTGCTTTACAAAGTTGTGTTAGTTTCTGCTATATACCAAAGTGAATCAGCTATGTGTATACCTATATCCCCATATCCCCTCCCTCTTGCGTGTTCTTCCCACACTCCCTAACCCGCCCCTCTAGGTGGTCACAAAGCACCGAGCTGATCTCTCTGTGCTATGCAGCTGCTCCCACTAGCCATCTATTTTACATTTGGTAGTGTATGTATGTCCATGCCACTCTCTCACTTCATCCCAGCTTACCCTTCCCCCTCCCCGGGTCCTCAAGTCCATTCTCTACATCTGCATCTTTAAACCTGTCTTGACCCGAGGTTCATCAGAATCATTTTCTTTTTTAACATTCCATATATATGTGTTAGCATATTGTATTTGTTTTTCTCTTTCTGACCTACTTCACTCTGTATGACAGACTCTATGTCCATTCACCTCACTACAAGTAACTCAGTTTCATTTCCTTTATGGCTGAGTAATATTCCATTGTATATAGGTGCCACATCTTCTTTATCCATTCATCTGTGGATGGACACTTAGGTTGCTTCCATGTCCTGGCTATTGTAAACAGAGCTACAATGAACATTGTGGTACATGACTCTTTTTAAATTATGGTATTCTCAGGGTATATGCCCAGTAGTGGGATTGCTGGGTCGTAGGGTAGTTCTATTTCTAGTTTGTTAAGGAACCTCCATACTGTTCTCCATAGTGGCTGTATCAATTTACAATCCCACCAAGAGTATGAGAAGGTTCTCTTTTCTCTACACCCTCTCCAGCATTTATTGTTTGTAGATTTTTTGATGATGGCCATTCTGACCTGTGTGAGGTGATACCTCATTTTAGTTTTCATCTGTATTTCTCTAATGATTAGTCATGTTGAGCATGCTTTCATGTGTTTGTTGGCAATCTGTATATCTTCTTTGGAGAAATGTCTGTTTAGGTCTTCTGCCCATTTATGGATTGGGTTGTTTGTTTTTTTTGATATTGAGGTGCATGAGCTGCTTGTATATTTTGGAGATTAATGCTTTGTCAGTTGCTTTGTTTGCAAAGGTTTTCTCCCATTCTGAGGGTTGTCTTTTCATCTTGTTTACAGTTTCCATTGCTGTGCAAAAGCTTTTAAGTTTCATTAGGTCCAATTTGTTTATTTTTGTTTTTATGTCCATTTCTCTAGGAGGTGGGTCAAGAAGGACCTTGCTGTGGTTTATGTCATAGAGTGATCTGCCTATGTTTTCCTCTAAGAATTTTATAGTGTCTGGCCTTACATGTAGAGGTCTTTAATGCATTTTGAGTTTATTTTTGTGTATGGTGTTAAGAAATGTTCAAATTTCACTCTTTAACATGTAGCTGTCCAGTTTTCCCAGCACCACTTATTGAAAAGGCTGTCTTTTCTTCATTATATATTCTTGCCTCCTTTGTCAAAGATAAGGTGACCATAGGTGCATGGTTTTATCTATAGGCTTTCTATCCTGTTCCATTGATCGATACTTCTGTTTTTGTGCCAGTACCATATTTTTGTTGATTACTGTAGCTTTGTAGTATAGTCTGAAGTCTGGGAGCCTGATTCCTCCAACTACATTTTTCTTTCTCAAGATTGCTTTGGCTATTCGGGGTCTTTGGTGGTTCCAGACAAATTGTGAAATTTTTTGTTCTAGTTCTGTGAAAAATGTCATTGGTAGTTTGATAGGGATTGCATTGAATCTGTAGATTGCTTTGGGTAGTTCAGTCATTTTCACAATGTTGATTCTTCGAATCCAAGAACATGGTATATCTCTCCATCTGTTTGTATCATCTTTAATTTTTTTCATCAGTGTCTTATAGTTTTCTGCACACAGGTATTTTGTCTCCTCAGGTAGGTTTATTCCTAGGTATTTTATTCGTCTTGTTGCAATGGTAAATGGGAGTGTTTCATTGATTTTTCATCATTAGTGTATAGGAATGCAAGAGATTTCTGTGCATTAATTTTGTATTCTGCTACTTTACCAAATTCATTGATTAGCTCTAGTAGTTTTCTGGTAGCATCTTTAGGATTCTCTATGTATAGTATCACATCATCTGCAAAAAGTGGCAGCTTTACTTCTTCTTTTCCAATTTGGATTCCTTTTATTTCTTTTTCTTCTTTGATTGCTATGGCTAGAACTTCCAAAACTATGTTGAATAAGAGTGGTGAGAGAGGGCAACCTCGTCTTGTTCCTGATCTTAGTGGAAATGGACTCAGCTTTTCACCACTGAGATTGATGTTTGCTGTGGGCTGGTCATATATGGCCTTTATTACGTTGAAATAAGTTCCCTGTATGCCTACTTTGTGGAGGGATTTTTATCATAAGTGGGTGTTGAATTTTGTCAAAAGCTTTTTCTGCATCTATTGAGATGACCATATGGTTTTTCTCCTTCAGTTTGTTAATATGGTTGATCACACTGACTGATGTGCGTATATTGAAGAATCCTTGCATTCCTGGAATAAACCTCATTTGATCATGGTGTATGATCCTTTTAATGTGCTATTGGATTCTGTTTGCTAGTATTTTGTTGAGAATTTTTGCACTATGTTCATCAGTGATATTGGCCTGTAGTTTGCTTTTTTTGTGACATCTTTTTCTGGTTTTGATTTCAGGGTGATGGTGACGTCGTAGAATGAGTTTTGATGTCTTCTTCCCTCTGCTATAGTTTGGAAGAGTTTGAGAAGGATAGGTGTCAGCTCTTCTCTAAATATTTGATAGAATTCGCCTATGAAGCCATCTGGTCCTGGGCTTTGGTTTGTTGGAAGATTTTTAATCACAGTTTCAATTTCAGTGCTTGTGATTGGTCTGTTCATATTTTCTATTTCTTCCTCGTTCAGTATCAGAAGGTTGTGCATTTCGAAGAATTTGTCCATTTCTTCCAGGTTGTCCATTTTATTGGCATAGAGTTGCTTGTAGTAATCCCTCATGATCTTTTGTATTTCTTCAGTGTCAGTTGTTATTTCTCCTTTTTCATTTCTAATTCTATTGATTTGAGTCTTCTCCCTTTTTTTCGATGAGTCTGGCTAATAGTTTATCAATTTTGTTTGTCTTCTCAAAGAACCAGATTTTATTTTATTGATCTTTGCTATTGTTTCCTTCATTTCTTTTTCATTTATTTCTGATCTTATCTTTATGATTCCATTCTTTCTGATAACTTTGGGGGTTTTTGTTCTTCTTTCTCTAATTGCTTTAGGTGAAAAGTTAGGTTATTTATTCGAGATGTTTCCTGTTTCTTAAGGTAGGATTGTATTGCTATAAACTTCCCTCTTAGAACTGCTTTTGCTGTATCCCATAGGTTTTGGGTCATCATGTCTCCATTGTCATTTGTTTCTAGGTATTTTTTGATTTCCTGTTTGATTTCTTCAGTGATCACTTCATTATTAAGTAGTGTATTGTTTAGCCTCCATGTGTTTGTATATTTTACAGATCGTTTCCTGTAATTGATATCTAGTCTCATAGCATTGTGGTCAGAAAAGATACTTAATACAATTTCAATTTTCTTAAATTTACCAAGGCTTGATTTGTGACCCAAGATATGATCTATCCTGGAGAATGTTCCATGAGCACTTGAGAAAAATGTGTATTCTGTTGTTTTTGGATGGAATGTCCTATAAATATCTATTAAGCCCATCTTTTTTAATGTATCACTTAAAGCTTGTGTTTCCTTATTTATTTTTATTCTGGATGATCTGTCCATTGGTGAAAGTGGGGTGTTAAACTCCCCTACTATGAATGTGTTACTGTCGATTTCCCTTTTTATGGCTGTTAGTATTTTCCTTATGTATTGAGGTGCTCCTATGTTGGGTGCATAA
This sequence comes from Platanista minor, assembly GCA_004363435.1. Classification (NCBI taxonomy): domain Eukaryota; kingdom Metazoa; phylum Chordata; class Mammalia; order Artiodactyla; family Platanistidae; genus Platanista; species Platanista minor. Next base: position 9,805 of record RJWK010008196.1, on the reverse strand, counting down.
ATATTTACATTGTTATATCTTCTTGGATCGATCCCTTGATCATGATGTAGTGTCCTTCTTTGTCTCTTGTAATAGTCTTTATTTTAAAGTCTATTTTGTCTGATATGAGAATTGCTACTCCAGCTTTCTTTTGGTTTCCATTTGCATGGAATATCTTTTTCCATCCCCTTACTTTCAGTCTGTATGTGTGTCTAGGTCTGAAGTGGGTCTCTTGTAGACAGCATATATATGGGTCTTGTTTTTGTATTCATTCAGCCAGTCTGTGTCTTTTGGTTGGAGCATTTAATCCATTTACATTTAAGGTAATTATTGATATCTATGCTCCTATTACCATTTTCTTAATTGTTTTGGTTTTGTTATTGTAGGTCTTTTCCTTCTCTTGTGTTTCTTGCCTAGAGAAGTTCCTTTAGCATTTGTTTTAAGCTGGTTTGGTGGTGCTGAGCTCTCTCAGCTTTTGCTTGTCTGTAAAGGTTTTAATTTCTCCATCAACTCTGAATGAGATCCTTGCTTGGTAGAGTAATCTTGATTGTAGGTTTTTCTCCTTCATCACTTTACATATGTCCTGCCAGTCCCTTCTGGCTTGCAGAGTTTCTGCTGAAAGATCAGCTGTTAACCTTATGGGGATTCCCTTGTATGTTATTTGCTGCTTTTCCCTTGCTGCTTTTAATATTTTTACTTTGTATTTAATTTTTGATAGTTTGATTAATATGTGTCTTGGCATGTTTTTCCTTAGATTTATCCTGTATGGGACTCTCTGCACTTCCTGCACTTGATTGACTATTTCCTTTCCCATATTAGAGAAGATTTCAACTATAATCTCTTTAAATATTTTCTCAGTCCCTTTTTTTTTCTCTTCTTCTTCTGGGACCCCTATAATTAGAATCCTGGTGCTTTTAATTTTGTCCGAGAAGTCTCTGAGTTTCTTCTCCATTCTTTTCATTCTTTTTTCTTTATTCTGCTCTGCAGTAGTTATTTCCACTATTTTATCTTCCAGGTCATGTATCCGTTCTTCTGCCTCAGTTATTCTGCTTGATTCCCTCTAGCATATTTTTAATTTCATTTATTGTGTTGTTCATCATTGTTTGTTTGCTGTTTAGTACTTCTAGGTCCTTGTTAAACGTTTCTTGTATTTTCTCCATTCTATTTCCAAGATTTTGGATCATCTTTACTATCATTACTCTGAATTCTTTTTCATGTAGACTGCCTATTTCCTCTTCATTTGTTTGCTCTAGTGGGTTTTTACCTTGCTCCTTCATCTGCTGCATATTTCTCTGTCTTCACACTTTGTTTAACTTACTGTGTTTGGGGCCTCCTTTTTGCAGGCTGCAGGTTCATAGTTCCCATTATTTTTGGTGTCTGCCCCCAGTGGCTAAGGCTGGTTCAGTGGGTTTTGTAGGTTTGCTGTTGGAGGGGACTGGTGCCTGTGCTCTTGTGGGTGGGGTTGAATCTTGTGCTTTTGGTGGGCAGGGCTGTATCCGGTAGTGTGTTTTGGGGTGTCTGTGAACTTAGTATGGTTTTAGGCAGCTTGTCTGCTAATGGGTGAGGTTGTGTTCCTGTCTTGGTAGTTGTTTGGCATAGGGTGTCCAGCACTGGAGCTTGCTGGCTGTTGGGTGGAGCTGGGTCTTAGTGTTGAAATGGAGATCTCTGGGTGAGCTCTCACCCATTGATATTTTATGGGACCAGGAATTCTCTAGTGGTCCAATGTCCTGGACTCGCTCTCCCATCTTGGAGGCTCAGGCCCGTTACCCTGCTGGAGCACCAAGACCCTGCCAGGCACACGACTTGGAAGAAAAAAAAACCAGAGAGAACCCCAAACCAAATGGTACAAGCAAAACTGAACAGAAAAATCACTCAAGGAATCACACACACACACACACACACACACACACACACACACACACACACAGATAAAAAAAGAAGAAAATAAAGAAAAAGAACAGACAAAACCCTAGGACAAATGGTAAAAGCAAATATAAACAGAGAAAATAATACAAAGAATCATACACATACACACTCACAAAAAGAGAAAAAAGATAAAATAATAATAATAATGAAGTAAGAAAATGAATAAAAAATATAAAAAATTAAAAGAAAGAGAAGAGAGTAACCAAACCAATAAACAAATCCAACAATGATAACAAGCACTAAAAACTAAACTAAGATAAACATAAAACCAAAAAAAAAATCAGATTCAGAAAACAAACCCCAAGTCTACAGTTGCTCCCAAAGTCCACTGCCTCAATTTTGGGAACATTCATTGTCTATTCAGATATTCCACATATGCAGCGTTTATCAAGTTGACTGTGCAGATTTAATCTGCTGCCCTTGAGGCTGCACGGAGACATTTCCATTTCTCTTATTTGTTCGCACAGCTCCTGGGGTTCAGCTTTGGTTTTGGCCCTGCCTCTCCGTGTAGGTCACCCTCAGGCATCTCTTCTCCGCCCAGACACGAGGGATCTAAACCAGCAGCTGATTAGGGCTATCTTGCTCACTCAGGCCAGGAAGAGGGAGGGGTATGGTAGTCATAATTGGATTGCAGGGTGAGCCTGCGGTGGCAGAGGCTGATATGACATTGAAACAGTCTGAGGCATGCCATGTGTTTTCCCAGGGAAGTTGGGCCTGGATCGTGGGACCCTGGCGGTGGCGTGTGGCACAGGCTCCTGGGGTGGGTGTGGATAGTGACCTGTGCTTGCACACAGGATTCTTGTTGGCAGCAGCAGCAGCATTAGCGGTTCATGCCCATCTCTGGGGTCCGAGCTGATAGCTGTGGCTCGCTCTCATCTCTGGAGCTCATTTAGGCAGTGCTCTGAATCCCCTCTCCTCGCACACCCTGAAACAATGGTCTCTTGCCTCTTAGGCAGTTCCGGATATTTTCCCAGACTCCCTCCTGGCTAGCTGTGGAGCATTAGCCCCCTTCAGGCTGTGTTCACGCAGCCAACCCCAGTCCTCTCCCTGGGATCTGACCTCTGAAGCCTGAGCCTCAGCTCCCAGCCCCAACCTACCCTGGTGGGTGAGCAGACAAGCATCTCAGGTTGGTGAGTACTGGCTGACACTGATCCTCTGGGTGGGAATCTCTCTGCTTTGCCCTCTGCACCACTGTTGCTGCGCTCTCCTCCACGGCTCTGAAGCTTCCCCCCACCACACCCTGTCTCTGCCAGTGACGGGGCTTCCTAGTGTGTGGAAGCTTTTCCTCCTTCACAGCTCCCTCCCAGAGGTGCAGGTCCCATCCTATTCTTTCGTTTCTGTTTTTCCTTTTTTTCTTTTGCCCTACCCAGGTACATGGGGGAGTTTCTTTCCTTTTGGGAAGTCTGAGGTCTTCTGCCAGCATTCAATAGGTTTTCTGTAGGAGTTGTTTCTCATGTAGATGTACTTTGATGTATTTGTGGGGAGGAAGGTGATCGCCAGGTCTTACTACTCTGCCATCTTGTAGATCTCCTCTATAACTTTGATTTTAAATCAGACTGTTTCAACTGAAGCTGGCTGAGATACTTTCTGCTGATTCCTCTAGGAGCAGAGGCTACTTCAGTGAAACTGTGCCCGTTCAGCTATTGGCCCATTCCTTTGGAATAGGGGCTGCTCCCTGGAAACTAGCTGAAAAAACTGTTAGCCTGGCTCCTCCCAGACCAAGCTGTCTCCTTAGAACTGGATGGTATTAGCTTGCAAGCTGTTTGAATTGACTGTACTGTGAGCTGTTTGAACTTGGTTTTTCTACTCTAGAGAAAAACCTCTGAGAAGTAGGATCTTAGTTATCTAAATATTTTAGGGAACACTCCCACCAGGGACTCCAGCTGATTTTATATTTAAAAACCACGATTCTTCCTCATGCACATTTCTAACTAATTGGACTGATCTAACCAAAGGCATTTTAGAGTATCAATGGCCATTATGGGGAACTTTTGAAGTCCCCAACTTAATTTTCTTGAAATTGAATTGGACTACAATAGTTCACACTTTTTTCAGAACTGAGTGGAATGCTTATTTGGATTGGTGTTTTGAGGCTTTCAAATGTTATGAGGAACCTAAAATTGCCTTTCTGCAACATAATATTTTAAGATTAATTGAGGCAAACAAAGGATTAAGGAAAGAAAAAAATGGCTTTCAAAGCCTCAGGCTCTTCTTCCTTGGCTTCTTTGTCTCAGGCTCTGCCTCTGGCACCATCTCCCTCTTTCCTTTCTACCCTGACTTTGACTCCTCTATACCCTCAGTTCCCCCATACTAATTCTCTCACTAAACTTTCTTTTTTCTCTGAAACTCTCCCCATTCTCTTTTTCTCTGACCTTGTCAGACCTATCCCTTTAAAATTAAGCCTTCTGAGGATCCAGAGTCTAAATCCTTAATTTCTTATATTCCCTGGACTAAAGCTGAACTGTGAGCCACAAAGATTATCCCCAAAATAACTGAAAATCCTCATGTTTGCTAAGGAATTAATATAGTCATTCAATCGTATCAATATAGTTTCTTTGGCTTATATCAGCTAGTTCATTATATTTGCTGGTGAAGGTCAGACCCAGCATTGGATGAAAACAGCAAATTGGGAAAATCCTGAAGGTTCTCTAGAATTACAATTGGGAAACCAGCCCACTAACTTCATCAGCCTCAAGCAATTGCTAGGTGACTTCATTAAGTACAGTAATTCCTAGGGCCTTTCCAAAGCCTGTTGATTGGAACAAAATTCAGCCTTACACACAAAGATCTAATGAATCCAATGACTATTACAATTAACTTCAGATTGATTTTAAAGAAAATTCTAGTCTTCTTTCAGATGCTGATTTCACCCTGGGAAGATTTTAACTCTGTTAATAGGCTGAACTGGGACCTTTCCCTTCTAGTAAAAAGGCCAGAATGGGATGGGAAACTATGTCCATTCCAGATTTAGTGACTCTGGCAAACCAGCTCTCTCACACTCTACAAGAGTTACCAAAAAGGAAAACTGCCAAAATTCTTCATCTTCAACTCCAGCAAATGAAGACTCCTAAACAAAACCCAAACCCTTCGAGTTTCTGATATTATTGCAGACAGCCAAGACATTGACAAAGAGATTATTACACATTTAAGTGTTTTAGTTGCCTTCAGTTCTCTAATCAGCCTTTCCAATGCCCTCTAATTCTCAATGACAGGGCTCTGAGGAACTACAGGGGCTCTTCTCAAATCCTCCCTCTTAATTGGCTTGGAGAAACATTTCTCCAGATTGGGGATGAATCTCTTCCAGTCCTAAATGACCCTGGAGTCATACTCTCAGTGCTCAACCCCACTACTATAAAACAGCCCCTGCCTTGGAGTACTAAAACAGTTCAAATATTGGGACAACACTAATGAACCTCAAGAGGTTCCTGTCTCTGAACCTATTCCCTTTTGTCCCTCTTTGCGAGACATACATCCTTTTCTCCTTAGTTGCTCTGTTCTTACCCATTTATTAGGCTAAGACTTCTTAGAGAAGTATCATGTTGAACTTTTACCAAAAAGGGAGAAATAATTCTAGAATTTGACAGTAGTCATCAAGGTAACCAACCAGGTGAATTAAATGACTCTTTGACATATTTTATTTGTCTGTCACTGGTGGTACTAGAACTGATTCTGGAAACACTGATCATTTGTCCCTATTGAATCAGCTCCCACTCTCCTTATGGGCAAAATCTCCAACTGATATTGGCAGAATTCACAGTGTACCTCCCATTAAGATTCAAATAGATCTCTCAAAACCTCTTTCCAGAATTAATCATTATCCTATAAGTAAAGAAGCCCTTCAAGGCATAAAGCCCATAATAGAAGATTCCAGGCTCAGGGTCTTCTTATCCCTGTATTAGCCCCTGAAACACCCCCATTTCACCAGTGAGAAAACCTAAGGGCAGGAGGTGGAGGTTTGTTCAGGACCTCCCAGCAATGAACAATATTATTGTCCTTCAACACCCTTTTGTTTCTAACCCTCATACATTACTAACAGCCATTCTCACCAGAAATAAAATTGTTGCTGTAACTGATTTATGCAGTGCATTCTTTAGTATTCTGGTTGATGAAGCCAACCCATACCATTTGGCCTTCACTTGGGAAGAAAAATAATTCACCTGGTCAGTAATGCCTCAGGGTTTTACTGAGAGTCCTTCTTATTTCTTGCAAATCCTGAACGCTGAGCTGGATGAGATAAAGTTCCCTAGAGGTTCTACTTTCTTGCAATATGTGGATGATTTCCTTCTTTGCTCTCTTTCTCAAACCTCCTCATGGGAAGACAGCATCTAAAGCTAAATCTTATAGCTTTAAAGAGACAAAAGGTCACCAAAGAAACATTGCAGTTTGCCCAAACCCAGGTTCAATATATAGGGCATCTGATATTACAACAAGGGCTATAACAAATCCACAGAGACTTCATGGCGTCCTAAGTTTCCCCAAACCCAAAACTAAGTGCCAACTGCAAGGTTTTCTCAGGCTACTTGGTTGTTGCTGAAATTGGATTCCACACATCTCTCTTATGCCCAAACCTCTATATGTTTTACTCAACAATAACAAGCCAAAAGCAATTTTATGGGAAGATCAGGATGACTTTGCCTTCAAAGCCTTAAAGGGAGAGTTTCATTAACTTACGTGCCCTTGGGCATCCAAATTATCAGATTTCCTTTCTCCTTTTTGTATATGAAAAACAAGGGAATGCCCTTGGGGTACTCATCAAAAAGCACAGGGACCACCATTGACCCAGAGGGTACTATAGCCAGCAAAAGGACCCTGTACCATGGGGATACACCCCTTTCCTTAGAGTCATTACTGTGCTTTTGGTTAAGGTCACTGAGAAAATTATTGTGGGTTCTCCTTTAACCATTATTTGTGCCCCGTGCAATAGAAGTTCTCTTGAATTCTCAACACATTCAACATTTCTCAGTCAGCCACCTCACCTCCTAGGAACACCTTTTGTTAACTACTCTCCACATAACTCTTTTATACTGTAGTAATCTTTTTTTTTTTTTTTCCGGTACGAGGGCCTCTCACTGTTGTGGCCTCTCCCGTTGCAGAGCACAGGCTCCGGACGCGCAGGCTCAGCGGCCATGGCTCACGGGCCCAGCCACTCCGCGGCATGTGGGATCTTCCCGGACTGGGGCACGAACCCCTGTCCCCTGCATCGGCAGGCGGACTCTCAACCACTGCACCACCAGGGAAGCCCTATACTGTAGTAATGTTAAACCTTGCTATTCTTCTCCCCTCTCTCACCAACAAAGTCCCTCATGGTTGCTTAATGATGATGGACAATCTCCTGACTCCTTGTGATGATCTACATGAAATTCATTTGGGTAAGGCTGACTTCTCATGGTTTGCTGATGGTTCTTATTTAAAAGGTGACAATGGCAAATATTGTGCTGGGTATGCTACTTCAGATGTTGTTGAGGCAGTATCTTTACATATGGCTATTGCAGCTTAACAGGCTGAATGATACCCTCTTAAATGGGTCTGTACTTTAAACAAGGACAAAACTGGCAATATTTATACTTATAGTAGTATGCTTCTGGAGTAGCTCAGGGTGTTGGAATGTTGTAGAAGCAACATGGCTTCCTTACTTCCAGTGGAAATAAAATTTAAAATGGTTCCTATGTTCACAAATTATAGGATGCAATACTTCTACCTGCCACTTTAGCTGTTATAACGTTTACAGAGCATCCTAAACTTGACTCTCTGGATGCTAAGGGAAATCAGCTTGCTGATATTTCTGCAAATAATGCTGCCCTTAAAAGTACCAACAGCAGCCAAACCTCTGCCATGGTCCAAAGGGATATTTCCTCAAATGATAACGTAGAAAAACTGGCTAGAGAAGCCCAACAATTGACCTCAGAAAAGGAAAAACAAGATTGGAAATTCAACAATAGTTGGTTTGATAAAAAGAGAAAGCTCTGATTTGGACCAAATAACAACCCAGGCCTAAAATCTCCACTCCTCACCACTATACATGCAATAAACCATTGGTTTACTGACACAGTGATAGCCTTCATGAATCAATATGGTAGAGGAACATAAACAAGACTGCAAAAGTACTACCACACTTGTCCCAGTTGTCTGAAGTACAACCCAGGGGAGACTGTTCTTACTGCTCCCAGATGTTTTAAACTGCATAATGGATCATGCAAGTTCTGGAAAATGGATTTCATACGACTTTCTCCATCTTGTGCATATAGATACGTTTTAGTCATGGTCTGTATGTTTTCACACTGGACTGAAGCCTTCCCTTGCAGACAGGCTACTGCCTGTTCTGTGGTCAAAGTCCTTTTAGAAAAGATTACCTCTATGTGTGTGGACCTCCTCCTTGAACTTCATAGTGATCAAGGAACTCATTTTACTGGCCAAATACTTTGACAAATCTGTGCTGTTTGGCCAGTTTTACAACACTTTAACTGCTCTTACCACCCTCAATCCTCTGGTTTAATTGAATGCACTAATGGCATTGTTAAGACTCAACTGGCAAAATTTGTAGAGGTCTTCCAAATACCTTGGCCAAAAGAACTGTTGTTAGTCCTTCTTAATCTCAGATTCACCCCTTTTGGAACTCATAAACTCTTAACCATTGAGATAGTCACAGGGCATCCAATGGACTTGGCTCCTGCTTCTTTTGACCTACAACTGATCAAAGAAGAGATATTCCAGTATTTCAAAGGTCTAATTGTTTCCATTGAAAATAACCATATTTTGATAGAGCAGTCTTTTCACAGTGCACTCTCAGGAGATGAAGACCTTAAGCATCACACCTTGCAACCTGGAAATTTCATCCACTGCAGAAGAAACCTCCAGAAGTGTTCTCTTCAACCTCACTGGAGAGGCCCCTTTCAGGTTCTGCAAACAAATCCTTGCATCAACAAACTCGAAGCAATAGACTCTTGGATTTACATGACACACCTAAAGAAAACACCAAACGCTGACTGGACCTGTGCATCATCTGGTGACCTAAAAGTAAAGATTTCCTAGAGTTGAAGCAGATAACATCTGTTAAGACAGCTTTCCTAAGAGACCAGGACCAGGCCTGTTGTAAGTTTATCTCCACATCTTTGATGATGACATATTGCTTCAGATGATCTCCAATATCTATTATCTTGATAATATATGGACTTTATATTAAAAAGAGCCTGAGAGCTCTCCCTCCTACCCTCCTTTTTACTCAAATGTGATCTCAGTAGGTTTCCAATCTGTGTACTTTTCCTCTGACATGGACACTACACTTGAGAAAGATCCTTTCTGACACTGAGGGACAAAAAGCTACTGAAACTACAAAACCTGACTCTTGATCAGTGATGCTTTCAGAGAAAAATCTTGATCAAAAGGGGGAAATATTAAAAAGTAATAAACAGAAACCTCAATTAAATGGAGTTGGGAGATAGAGATTCAAGATGGTGGAGGAGTAGTTGGATGTGGAGTTCATCCCTCTCCGTGGATGCATCAGGAATACGTCTATAGATGCAACAGTTCTCACAGAACACCGACTGAAAACTAGCAGAAGATCTTGGACAACAGAAAGGACTATAAAGATCCCTGCATAACTGGGTAGGATGGACAAAAAAGGGAGAAGGAGAAGGAGAGGAAGCAGGACAGGACGCAGGGGAGCTGAAGCAGAGGAGAGATTCCTGAATTTGGGGAAACCCCCTCTCCGACTGGGAAATTGACTGAGACAGAAGGGAAGCAATTGAGGCTGCCAGAAGAGGGTGAAGCCGCTTATCTGTGGCAGACAGGACACAGGGAGAAATATACAGACAGTCCGTACCGTGGCCCTACATGCCCCGGACGGGGACGTGTGTTCACCGGTGTGCAAAGGGGCAGGGAGCTGGTGCATGGGGATTGGAGA
>RJWK010008195.1:28495-48193 GCA_004363435.1 Platanista minor | reverse complement strand
ATTTCTTTTTCTTCTCTGATTGCTGTGGCTAAAACTTCCAAAAATATGTTGAGTAATAGTGGTGAGAGTGGCAACCTTGTCTTGCTCCTGATTTTAGAGGAAGTGGTTTCAGTTTTTCACCATTGAGCATGATATTGGCTGTGGGTTTGTCATATGTGGTCTTTATTATGTTGAGGTAAGTTCCCTCTATGCCTACTTTCTGGGGGGTTTTATCATAAATTGGTGTTGCTTTTGTCAAAAGTTTTTTCTGCATCTATTGAGATGATCATATGGTTTTTATCCTTCAATTTGTTAATATGGTGTATCACATTGATTGATTTCAGTATATCGAAGAATCCTTGCATCCCTGGGGTAAACCCTGCTTCATCATGGTGTATGATCCTTTTAATGTGCTGTCGGATTCTGTTTGCTAGTATTTTGTTGAGGATTTTTGTATCTATATTCATCAGTGATATTGGTCTGTAGTTTTCTTTTTTTATGACATCTTTGTTTGGTTTTGGTATCAGGGTGATGGTAGCGTCATAGAATGAGTTTGGAAGTATTCCTCCCTCTGCTATATTTTGGAGGAGTTTGAGAAGGATAGGTCTTAGCTGTTCTCTAAATGTTTGAAGATTTTTTTTTTTTTTTTTTTTTGCGGTACGTGAGCCTCTCACTGTTGTGGCCTCTCTCGTTGCAGAACACAGCCTCCGGATGTGCAGGCTCAGCGGCCACGGCTCACGGGCCTAGCTGCTCCGCGGCATGTGGGATCTTCCCGGACCGGGGCATGAACCCATGTCCCCTGCATCGGCAGGCGGACTCCCAACCACTGTGCCACCAGGGAAGCCCCCTTGTTGGAAGATTTTTAATCACAGTTTCAATTTCAGTGCTTGTGATTTGTCTGTTTATATTTTCTATTTCTTCCTGGTTCAGTCTCAGAAGGTTGTGCTTTTCTAAGAATTTGTCCGTTTCTTCCAGGTTGTCCGTTTTAGCGGCATATAGTTGCTTGTAATCTCTCATGATCCTTTATTTTTCTGCAGTGTCAGCTGTTCCTTCTCCTTTTTCATTTCTAATTCTGTTGATCTGAGTCTTCTCCCTTTTTTTCTTGGTGAGTCTGGCTAATGGTTTATCAATTTTGTTTATCTTCTCAAAGAATCAACTTTTAGTTTTATTGATCTTTGCTATTGTTTTTTTCATTCCTTTTTCATTTATTTCTGATCTGATCTTTATAATTTCTTTCCTTCTGGTAACTTTGGGTTTTTTTGTTCTTCTTTCTCTAATTGCTTTAGGTGCAAGTTTAGGTTTCTTGTTCGAGATTTTTCTTGTTTCTTGAGGTAGGATTGTATTGCTGTAAACTTCCCTCTTAGAACTACTTTTGCTGCATCACATAGATTTTGGGTCGTTGTGTTTTCATTGTCATTTGTTTCTGGGTGTTTTTTGATTTCCCCTTTGATTTCTTCAGCGATCTTTTGGTTATTTAGTAATGTATTTTTTAGCCTCCACGTGTTTGTATTTCTTACAGTTTTTTTTTTTTCCTGTAATTGATGTCTAGTCTCATAACGTTGTGGTCGGAAAACATACTTGATATGATTTCAATATTGTTAAATTCACCAAGGCTTGATTTGTGACCCAAGATATGATCTATCCTGGAGAATATCCCACGGGCACTTGGGAAGAAAGTCTATTCTGTTGTTTTTGAATGGAATCTCCTATAAATATCGGTTTTGTCCATCTTGTTGAATGTGTCATTTAAAGCTTGTGTTTCCTTATTTATTTTCATTTTGGATGATCTGTCCATTGCTGAAAGTGGTGTGTCAAAGTCCCCTACTATGAATGTGTTACTGTCGATTTCCCTTTATATGGCTATTAGCATTTGCCTTATGTATTGAGGTGCTCCTATGTTGGGACTTTGACATAGGAGTCAAATAGCATAAATATTTACAATCGTTATATCTTCTTCTTGGATTGATCGCTTGATCATTATGTCATGTCCTTCTTTGTCTCTTGTAATAGTCTTTATTTTAAAGTCTATTTTGTTGATATGGGAATTGCTACTCCAGCTTTCTTTTGATTTCCATTTGCATGGAATATCTTTTTCCGTCTCCTCACTTTCAGTCTGTATGTGTCCCTAGATCTGAAGTGGGTCTCTTGTAGACAGAATATATATGGGTCCTGTTTTTGTATCCATTCAACCAGTCTGTGTTTGGAGCATTCAATCCATTTACATTTAAGGTAATTATCGATATATATGTTCCTATTACCATTTTCTTAATTTTGGGGGGTTTGTTATTATAGGTCTTTTCCTTGTCTTGTGTCTCCTGCCTAGAGAAGTTCTTTTAGCATTTGTTGTAAAACTGGTTTTGGGGTGCTGAATTCTCTTAACTTTTGCTTGTCTGTAAAGCTTTTAATTTCTCCATCGAAAGTGAATGAGATCCTTGCTGGGTAGAGTAATCTTGGTTGTAGGTTTTTCCCTTTCCTCACTTTAAATGTGTCCTGTCACTCCCTTCTGGTTTGCAGAGTTTCTGTTGAAAGATCAGTTGTAAACCTTATGCGGATTCCCTTGTATGTTATTTGTTGCTTTTCCCTTGCTACTTTTAATAGTTTTTCTTTGTATTTAACTTTTGATAGTTAGATTAATATGTGTCTTGGTGTGTTTCTCCTTGCATGTATCCTGTTTGGGACTCTCTGTGCTTCCTGGACTTGATTGACTATTTCCTTTCCCATGTTAGGGAAGTTTTCAAGTATAATCTCTTCAAATATTTTCTCAGACCCTTTCTTTTTCTCTTCCTCTTCTGGGACCCCTATAATTCGAATGTTGGTGCGTTTAATGTTGTCCCAGAGGTCTCTGAGACTGTCGTCAATTCTTTTCATTGTTTTTTCTTTGTTCTGCTCTGCAGTAGTTATTTCCACGATTTTATCTTCTAGGTCACTTATCCGTTCTTCTGCCTCATTTATTCTCCTATTGATTTCTTCTAGAGAATTTTAAATTTCATTTATTATGTTATTCATCATTGTTTGTTTGCTCTTTAGTTCTTCTAGGTCCTTGTTAATCATTTCTTGTGTTTTCTCCATTCTATTTCCAAGATTTTGGATCATCTTTACTGTCATTACTCTGAATTGTTTTTCTGCTCAACTGCCTGTTTCCTCTTCATTTGTTCGGTCTGGTAGGTTTTTACATTGCTCCTTCATCTGCTGTGTGTTTCTGTCTTCTCATTTTGCTTAACTTACTTTGTTTGGGGTCTCCTTTTGACAGGCTGCAGGTTCGTAGTTCCAGTTGTTTTTGGTGTCTACCCCCAGTGGATGAGGTTGGTTCAGTGGCTTGTGTAGGCTTCCTGGAGGAGGGGACTGGTGCCTGTGTTCTGGTAGGTAGGCTGGATCTTGTCTTTCTACTGGGCAGGGCTGTGTCCGGTGGTATGTTTTGGGGTGTCTGTGAACTTAGTATGATTTTAGGCAGCCTGTGTGCTAACAGGTGCGTTCGTGTTCCTGTCTTGGTAGTTGTTTGGCATGGGGCGTCCAGCACTGGAGCTTGCTGGCCTTTGGGTGGAGCTGGGTCTTAGCATTGAGCCAGAGATCCCTAGGAGAGCTCTCGCCGACTGATACTACATGGGGCCGGGAGGTCTTTGCTGGTCCCATGTCCTGAACTCGGCTCTCCCTCCTCAGAGGCTCAGGACTCACACCAGGCTGGGGCACCAAGACCCTGTCAGACACATGGCTTAGAAGGATAGGGAGGAAAAAAGAGAAAAAATAAATAAATAACATAAAATAATTAAAATTTAAAAATTTTAAATATTATTAAAATTTAAAAAGTAACAAAGAAAAAAAGGAAGAGAGCAACCAAACCAATAAACAAATCCCCCGATGTTAACAAGCACTAAGAACTATACTAACATAAACATAAACATCAGAAACAAGTCAGTCGCTGACAGGAAACCCCAAGTCTACAGTTACTCCCATAGTCCACCACCTCAATTTTGGGACAATTCCTTGTCTCTTCATGTATTCCACAGATGCAGGGTACATCAAGTTGACTGTGGAGATTTAATCCGCTGCTTCTGAGGCTGCTGGGAGAGATTTCCCTTTCTCTTCTTTGTTCGCACAGCTCCTGGGGTTCAGCTTTGGATTTGGACCTGCCTGTACCTATAGGTCACCCTCAGGCTTCTGTTACCGCCCAGACAGGATGGGGCTAAAGGAGCGGCTGATTCGGGGGCTCTGGCTCACTCAGGCTGGGGGGAGGGAGGGGTACGGAATGCAGGGTGAGCCTGTGGCAGCAGAAGCTGTTGTGACGTTGCACCAGCCTGAGGCGTGCTGTGTGTTCTCCCGGGAAGTTGTCCCTGGATCATGGAACCCTGGCAATGGCAGGCTGCACAGCCTCCCAGGAGGGGATGTGTGGATAGTGACCTGTGTTTGCACACAGGCTTCTTGGTGGCTGCAGCAGCAGCCTTAGAGCCTCATGCCCGTCTCTGGAGTCTGTGCTGATAGCCATAGGTCGAACCCATCTCTGGAGCTCATTTTTAGGTGGTGCTCTGAATCCCCTTTCCTCGCACACCCTGAAAGAGTGGTCTCTTAACTCTTAGGCATGTCCAGATTTTTTCCCTACTCTCTCCCAGCTAACCGTGGTGCACTAGCCCCCTTCAGGCTATGTTCACACAGCCAACTCCAGTCCTCTCCCTGGGATCTGACCTCTGAAGCCTGAGCTTCAGCTCCCAGACCCCATCCACCCCGGCGGGTGAGCAGACAAGCTTCTCAGGCTGGGGAGTGCTGGTCGGCACCGATCCTCCATGTGGGAATCTCTCCTCTTTAACCTCTGCACCCCTGTTGCTGCGCTCTTCTCTGTGGCTCTGAAGGTGCCCCTGCCACCTCCCCCCTGCCACCCTGTCTCCGCCCGCGAAGGGGCTTCAAGTGTGTGGAAACCTTTCCTCCTTCACAGCTCCCTCCCACTGGTGCAGGTCCCGTCCCTATTCTTTTGTCTCTGTTTTTTCTTTTTTCGTTTGCCCTACCCAGGTACGTGGGGGGTTTCTTGCCTTTTGGGAAGTCTGAGGTCTTCTGCCAGCGTTCAGTAGGTGTTCTGTAGGAGTTGTTCCACATGTAGATGTATTTCTGATGTATTTGTGGGGTGGAAGGTGATCTCCACGTCTTACTCTTCCGCCATCTTAAAGGTCCCTCTCCCCTTTATCTTTAAATGTCAAAATGAAAATAGATCAAAAGCTTAAGTCACTTTTTATCAATGCATAATATAGGGCATATATATAGGGTATCAATTGGATTCTGTTGAAACTGGGTAGATCTAGCTTTTAAATGGGAACTTTTGCCACCTTACATGTTGGCTTATCCAAAGGGAACTTCTGAAAGCCTACTCGATTTATTTTTGTTAATATATCATCTTAGTTCCTGACACAGTCTTTTACAAAAATCTAATCTAGGATCAGTCAGTTGTGTTACATATGTGCACTCAATCAGGGCATTTAGGATGGCATTATCGGCCAAATCCTATCAGCAGTTTTACCGACCCATTAAACAGAGCTGGAGTTGGTGTTTTCAGTTCCCAAGGCAGTATTTAACCACCTTCTCTGTAGTTTACGCTCTCTACCGAGCTGTCAATTAAGCAGCAGTGTTGGGCTGGGGAGAGCATATGGCCATTGGAATTGGAAGACCAAGGTCAGATTTTCGCTCAGCTGCAAGATATGTGAGAAGGTTTGTACAAGTGATGCAGTCAACTCTTAGGCTCAATTTCCTCAATATCTCTTACAGAACCTGAGAGTGCCTGCTTCCTAGGAAATCCAATAAGTGTTTCCTGGCTGAATGTAAAATCCTCATATATTTCTAATAATGTTTCTTGAATATAAAATTTTAATTTTTAAGATGATTTCTTAAGGCTTAAAGTATAATGAACATATCTGATCCGTATAAAGGTGGTAGTATTATGGATACTGATACACGAACCGTTTTCACCATTGTATGTCACAAAGTTTGTCTTTCTTTAAAATTAGGTCCTTACCTACTGACTCCAAGTATTGATTAATTTACCCTAGGATTTTAAGCTCACATTTAAAATGATATGACAGTACTTAATTAGCTGATTTAAGAGGTTCATTGCTTTTCATTTTAATCAATAGCATATGTGTATACACACATACACCCACAAACACACCCAGGTAATTTGGTTGCTCTTTAAATTACAACCATGCGTTAATAAAAAGCATTAGAAACAAAGTTGTTTTTCACATTAATGGTTTTTCTAACACAACACAGTTGATGTAATTGCAACTTACATTTTACAGTGAGTGGAAAATATGCTCATTTTTAATTTAGAAATCAACATTTGTTAAAAGTACTAATCCGCATTCAAAAATTTAATGCAATGCACGTTTAATTTTCAAAACATTGCTTCAGGCAGTGGTTTGACATTTCTTATATTTTATCAGATTGCTTTTCAAAATTAAGCTAAAAAATTAATTTGCTATAGTAAACCCTTTAAAAAATTATGATTATCATCCCAAACTCTACAACCGTCCTTAATGAAGGCCTTTCTTCTTTTTCATCATCAGTGTCATGGTTATTGTTAATTGCTTTTTAAGCTTATGTCATAATCTTATCAACTTAACTCAAATTAACATGATAGCTCAGATGGCAACTTCAGCAAATGCTCAGGAAATGTACATAACACCCTTTAAAATTACTGTGCTGTATACCAGATATGGAGTTTTTATATAGAAAACAGCATATTATATGGAAATATTTCATAGATTCAAGAATATGAAGTTCAACTTGGGTGCATATGGCCTTAAATTTAGTTCTTATATTTAGGATGCCAAGTTTTTCTGGGCACATGGTTTTTTCAGTATTTGAAACATAGAGTACTGTCAGGTTCCATGCTTTTGCTTCAGAGACTGACATTTTCTTTGATACATTTACTGGATCTTTGATGCCTGCATTTAGAGCTGATAGTGTTTCTTACATTCTACTCTTCCATTGAGAACTGGTCCAAGTCCTCCCTCCTAAAAGAGAGACTTTTCATGATAGGGTGCCAGCGACTTCCCTCATACCTTGCACCATTTAACTATTATTGATTGCACAATGCGTTTGACAAAAGATACCATTGATTGTTGTTCACAGTTGTTTTTCTGGTTCTCCTCAGATAAATTCTGAGCCTTCTATGAGCTGTGACCCATTCCTTTATCTTGGTGTAAAACAAGAGCTTTACCTTGTCTCTGTGTACACCTAGTGATAAATCAATATTTGGTGATGATGAGGAAGTATCACCCGATTTTGGAGACCTGGGAGTTTGCCTTCACTGAGTTATTCCTTTGTGTGCCACAACGTATGAATTTCTTCTACGGCTCGCTCTTTCTTTACCATTTGCTAGATTCATGCTTTAAAGGTATCCCACAGAGGTGAGTAAATTCAGAGTTGGGTAATGAAATTGTGTGCATGTTCCTTGATTTTTGAACTAAGCTTCCCAGTATATAATCTAAGAAAAGATGCCTAAGTTAGAGTCCTGCCAATTTATTGTGACACGCATATACTTTTTGAATTTGAAGCTTGATACCTCTCAAAATTCATCTTTTGTGTTCTTTTATGTTCTGCATGGCTTTACATCACTTTGAATGGTGTAATTCCGTGGAATGCTAGAATAATGGGTAGCCCATTTAGAACTCATTCGTGCTGAGAGGCTTACAGTAAGGTTGCCATAGTTGAAAACCTGATTATGGAGACATCCAGATCCCCTATCCTCATCGCAGAAATGTTTATGCTTTCATGTTTTGCACACACATTTAAAATATAGCTCGGTGCTCAACCTGCATCATTCCCGGGGAGGTGAATTCTGGGAACCCTCCACTTCCATTTTACCCACAGGCTAAAGTAGCCCCCAGCAGCTTCGTTGTTGATAATTCTGGCAGCCTTCCCTTATTTTTTATATATATATATTTTTTGGTACGCGGGCCTCTCACTGCTGTGGCCTCTCCCATTGCGGAGCACAGGCTCCGGACGCACAGGCTCAGCGGCCATGGCTCACGGGCCAAGCCGCTCCGCGGCACGTGGGATCTTCCCGGACCGGGACGCGAACCCGTGTCCCCCGCATCGGCAGGCGGACTCTCAACCACTGCGCCACCAGGGAAGCCCAGCCTTCCCTTCTTATTGGACTTGGACCTAAGTGGCTCAAGTTAATTTCATTAGTATCTCCTTGGATGTCTTATTGGTAGTTGTCAGTACTCTCGTTTCCACTTCCAAAATCTTTTATAATAATATATATAATGAAATTTATTTATAACCACTGAGCTTCTGGTCACATGAATATTGAGATGAAAATATGCTTTGTATTTCAGTACAAGTCTGTTTTGCTAAAATGTTTTTAAAACATGTTCTGATGGATTGGAATAAATAACTAAAGGAGGATAAAATCATTTTAAAGATGAAATCTCAGTATCAGATTTGACATGGTGTTTGATTGTTCAGGGGCCAAATAATGTGGCCAGTGCAAGTATTTGATGCCTTACCCATGACTTGGAGATGCAGAAGGCTTGGAAAACTGAGAGCTCTTTCACGTGTTCATGGAAAAGCCACTGGGGCAACGTCAACCTGGACAGATGCACAGTTATACATAATCATTGTTTGTCCCACTTATTGTGAGTACTCATATTTTTGTCTCAGAAATGTCAACATGTTTGTTTATGAGTACTATCCTGGACCCTGCTGGGGGTGTTAACTAAAAATGGTAGATACAGCTTTCTCAGTCCAAAAGAATTTGAACATGGAAACACATGTGATTCCAAGGATCCAGATAAGTAGCTGAGGAGCCTGTAAAAGATGAAGTTTAATAATTTTTTTTTTTTTTTTACTGAAAAATTGATGGGGTCATGATCAGGATAGAGAAGGGTTGCTACATCTAGGAAGATACAGACATGTTGGTCTCTGTTGCTGGTTCTGCAGTGAATGACTGTGGTTTCTATTTCCTTGGCCTCAGTGCCTGTCATAGATGAAATAACTGGATGCCGGTGAATCCGAGGTGGTGAACTAGAAGGGAAAGATATTAAAATATAAGTCATCTAGTTGTAACAGAAATCAGCTTCTGACAGCTATGAAAAGCATCACAAAACAGTTGGCATGAAACTGCTCGAAAGCCCAGAGGTACAGAAAAGCCCTGAGAGGATCTGATTCTAAATTAAAGAATTCCCAGTGGAAGTTAGGGTTAGGTTAAGTAATGATTGATCTTAGTACTTACTGAGCTGCATCGTTATTGCCTGTTTATATCTCTGTACCCTGCTCTAGGCCACAAGCTCTGAGTGTGGTAGTTTCTATGTTATGGGGGGAGGGCTTCTCAGCTCTGAGCACGTGGCCTGCCAGGTGGTGGGTGTTCATTAAATATTTGGCCATAAGTGGATGAAGTGTCTTTAGTTATGCTCCAGTGACTGTAAGTCTGCACATTATATTTCAAATCTATGACGTTTATTGTGGTTTGGTGGAGTAGGGGAGAAGGAAGGAGGTGGCCACAGGCTTCTAGAACCTCTTTGGACAGGAAAGTGGGATTTATTTTCAAACTACAGTGCTCATGCCATCCATCCAAATTCTGATATGTCCTGGCAGCCTAAATCTGATGAGAATTTCTGTTGTAAGGAACCACTATTACTGGTGGAATATTTCCTGTTTTTGCTTTGCATCAAAGTGAAAAATAAGGGTGAGAACCATGGTAGAAAACAGCACATAATTTAAACAGAAGCATGAATGATACCAGTTAATGTATTGGCTTAGCAGTTCTAACAATAGTGGCTGTTTTAATATATTTGATAGAAAACCCATGGCATGCATTTCCTTTTGGTTAAGTAAGCCTGTGGAACATGCGGCCATAACTGGGCTGTCTCCATTCATAGGTCTCAGTACATGTAAATTACAGAGACAGTCCCAAGGGGAAATGTACAATGTGTTACGGTTCGCTTTGCACACACAAATCTATAGCAATGACAGAGTGAACAATTCTGAAGTAATGTTCGAGATTAAGTCTGTGTTTTCTTGGATTTCCAATAAATTCTACCATGTAGACCACAGCTCTGAACTGTATGTTATATACTCTCATTTCTCTGGCCTTGGTGACCTTGGTACCATAATTGCTGAAGTAATACTGGGGAACATTGGTGGCAAAAGAAATAGAGGCTTATGAATATTATTTAAATTTAAAAACCTAACCAATAAGGGACTTAAAGTTCTAAGTACAAAAATTGGGAAGCAGGCAAGAGTAAGGATGGTTTAAAAGAGCTAAATTCTCCTATATTAAAGTAGGGAGTCAAAAGACAATGTCTAATTTGATATAACAAGCATTCATGAGATTTAATATATAGGTGTGGAAGTGACCAGTAGGAGAAGCACAAACAGAAAAATGTTAGTGTTGCCAGCACTAAATGAGGAAATGAATGCAGAACGAGGTGGGAAAGGAAAGAGTTGCTTTTCAATATAAATCTTCCTGAACTATCTAACATGCAAGTATGTGAATATATTATTTTCATAATATAACATTTAAAAAGAGATGATATAAGCATTGACTTAATATATCAAATTGATTCAGAATTTTAAATATTTTTATTACAAGTTAATACAGATTCATTAGCAATTTGAGAAATACAGAAGAGCCTAAATTAAAATAAAATCACCTGTGATCCATGCACTCAAAGGCAGTTGCTACTAGCAGTGTGCTGTCTGTCCTAGCAATTCCACTGCTGCCCCACAGATAACTTAATAAAATGGAATTTTAGAGTAATTGCTGATCATTTGTAATGATAATTTCTTCCTGATAATAAACATCATCATAATGCTAACTAATATTTTTTGTTATGATAGGTATCCTCTTTAGTGGTTTATATATATTAATTCCTTTTATTTCCCCAGCACCCCATGAAGTAGGTGCTTTTACACTCTCCCTGTTAGAGATAAGGTAACCAAAATCCTGAGTGTTAAGAACTTACTCAAGATACTAGTAGATGGCAGATTCCGGAAATGAACCCTGGAAATGAACCCTGGAAATAAACGGGAGTGATAAAAGATTGTCAACCAAATTTTGATTGAATATGTTCTGCCCTATGAGATACAAATTAGATATTAAGATATCTTTGATCCTTAAAAATTCCTTTAGGTATCTATTCTGTATTCAGTGTATAATGTAGACCCTGGTTATCAGTTCCTGTTGCTTGTATTCGCTTTAAATTGTTAAAGTGTAATACTTTCTTTGAAATACATTTTAAAACATTTTAGAACAGTTTTATTTCTACAGAAAAGTTGATTAAGATAATACAGAGAGTTCTTGTATGTCCGACAACTGGTTTCCCCTGTTATGCATTTCTTATATTAATATGGCATATTTATTACAACTAAAGAGTCACTGTTGATACATCATTAATAACTGAAGTCTGTACTTTATTGCAGAGTTCGTTAGGTTTTACCTACTGCCCGTCTTCAATTCCAGGACCCCATCCAGGATAGCACTTAGATACCTCTTGCCTGTGGGTATTTCTCAATTTTCTCTTGTTTTTGTTGATGTTGACAGTTTTGAGAAGTACTGGCCAGGTACACTGTAGGGTGACTCCTACTGGAATTTGATGGTTTTCTCATGTGTGGACCAGCCTTAGTGTACGTGTTAATATGATTTTTCCATTGGTGATGTTAACCTGATCACCTGGCTGAGGTAGTGTCTATCAGATTTCTCTCGTGTAAAGTAACCCTTTTTCCCTTTGCAGTCATTGTGCAGCCCACACTCAAGGAAGGGGGAGCTATGTTCTACCCTTTTTGAAGCTGGTGTATCTATATGAATTATCTGGAATTCTTTTGAGTGAAAGATTTGGCCTTTATTCTCTGTTTATTTATTTATTTATTCAATCCTTTATTAGTATGGACACGTGGATATTTATTTTATACTTTGGGTTATAATCCCATATTACTTTATTTTCTTGCTCAAATTGTTCCAGCTTTGGTCAAAGGCGTTCCTGCGTCTCTTTGACATACTCCTATTTTTTTTTTTTTCTAGCACTTCCTTACTTTCTGACACTATAAGATGCCCCAAGCTCACCTTTATTTTCCCCATTGCGGTCCTGGAATCAGCCATGTCTCCAAGGAGCCCTGGTTCCTTTTATTGCAGAGTGGTGTTAAAAACCGAGAGTGGTAGGTGTGTTCATTGCTACTGGGGTGTCCTTGTTTTAGTCCCTCTCAGCTGACTGAGCAACAAATACACAGTGAGTGTATTCACCCATCAATAATGGTTTCTGTGTGTAACAATGTGTATCTGTATGAAGCTACCCATGAGTCCATGTGATGTCTGCAACTCACTTCCCTTACCACATGGATCATTCTAGCCTCTTACCCTTGATTATATACGTAGCTTCCCACTCTAAATATGAGGAATCTGGTTCAAACCATCTGCCATCCATTTACCTAGTCATTCACTGACAGTTTACATGGATAGCAGGAGCAGAACTGTTAACCTGCACCCCTGTGGAAAATAGCATCAACTAGATGACAGTGCTTTAGAACAGTTTATTTCCCCTTCAGCCTTGCAGACTCCTCATTTCTGAAGTTACTTAGGTCACACCTCTTTACCTGCCTCTTCGGTGAGAGCATTTCATACATTTGTAAGGCAGTCAGATTGCTTCGTCACATTCCGCATTCCATTCTCGGATTCCCTGATCTCCTACATGATTTTTAAAATTTGCATGCATCAAGCTTCACTCTTGTACTGTAAAGTTCAGTGGGTTTTGGAAAACGTATAATGTCATGTATCCACCTTTACAGTTTCATACTGAATACTTTCACTGCCCTAGACTATCTCCTGTGCTTCACTACTCAGCCCTTTTTTTTCCTCCCTCCGAACCCTTGGCAACCACTGATCTGTTTACTACCCCAATAGTTTTGCTTTTGCCGAGTATCATATATTTAGAATCATACAGTGTGTAGCCTTTTCAGATTGGCTCCTTTCATTTAACAATAGGCATTTAAGATTCATCCATGTCCTTTCATAGCATGATAGCTCATTTCTTTGTGTTGCTGAATAATATTTTTTTTTCTGTGGATGTACTGCCGTTTATCCACTTACCTACTGAAGGAAATCTTGGTTGCTTCCAGTTGTGATAATGAATAAAGCTAAAAACATTCACATGCAGGGTTTCTTACCCCCCTCAAACAATTTATTGAGGTATAATTGATATGTAATATTGTGATATGCATGTATCTATTATGTATGTATTTAATGTATATAATGTGACAATTTGGACATGTTTTCAAATAAGTTGGGTAAATACCTAGGAGTGTAATTGCTGGATACTATAGTAAAACTATATTTAGCTGCCAGTTGTCTTCCAAAGTGGCTGTACTGTTTTACGTTTCCATCAGCAATGAATGAGCGTTAAGTTGTTCTGTATCCTTGGTAGCAATTGGTATTATCAGGTTTATTCTTATTTTTTAGCCATTCTAATGATGGGTAATGGTATCTCGTTGTTTTAATGTGTAATGTATTATCTAAAAGAAACCATGGCTTTTACTTGAAATACCATCTAGAAGTTCCTATAAGTCCCTGATTAGAGTCTTTGCGAATCTTACTCCAGAAAGTGTGGAGACTTTGAAAATGCGGAGAACTCATATGAATCCTCAGAATGAATGCCAGCAGTTAAATTTTAGTAAGACTTTTTTTTTTTTTTTTAACTGATTTGAGCAGAAAAAAAATGAGTGAAAAAAGAAAAAACATAGCAGTACAGCAGGACCAGATAAGGGGAAGTGTGGACACGGGCAATAAAACATTGAATTCCAGGAGGAGTGGTATAAAATTTTATGAGTCCTGGGATCTTCCTTTGAAACAGTAAGAGAAATAGCCTATAGAATAGAAATAAGTTCATCTTCCCTTGGAAGGGCACTAGGCAATGGCAGCCTGAAAAACCCCGGAAAATGAGCTGTGTTTGAGTCACGTATGGCAGGAAAAGGGGTAATTTCTTTAATAATTCACTAGCCTTCAGTTGGGTGACACCTGTCTTTCTCTTACCCCCATTTACTGAATCACCAAGAAGTCCTATTTTTTTTTTTTAAGAAGTCCTATTGAGTCCACCTCTGAAATGTCACAAAGCCCCCTAGTTTATGTCATCCATTCATAACTGGATGGTGGCAACAGCCTGTTCTACTCAATCTTGTCCACTTCAGATCCATTTTCCTCATTGGAACCAAAATAATCTTTCAAAAACCCAAAGTTAAATTCCTTAACAGCTCTTTTTCCTGTGAAAGCTGAAACTTCTTAAGCTGGTTAAAAGCCTACGTGAACTCCTCCCCTCTTAATAACCACTTATACATCAAGATACTCTCTTCCTTCTTTTTAAGTCAAGGTCCCTGATCTTTGGCGTCTCAGGAGAAGTCTAGGACACTAGATTGTAAGTTTTTGAGAGCAAAGACTGATTTTATTATGTAATTGTTCATACAGAGTACTCAAAGGTTATTAGTTGAATGAATATATATTTCATAAGATGTTTATTATAAGGCACTTAATAATAATGAGTAAAATTATCCAAATAGCTAATAGTAGGAAATTGTTAAATAAATTAGATAGAGCCATATAATGAGCTACTATGTACTATTAAATTGTGCTTGGCTTGTATTCTTGGTTAAGTATATGCACTGTAACAAACAATAAATCAAGCTGTTTCTATAGTATGATTCCAGTATCAGACACATATGGACATAGAGATGAGTTTGGAAAAAGGGTATCAGAATATCAGTACATTAATATCTCTTGAGTATCAGGACTATTTTTGTTTCTATGCCTTTCCTGTATTTTCCAAATACTCTATAATTAATCATGGAATTGCTTATTTTTTCAAAATTCATTATAAAATATATTTTTGTATTCTATAGAAAACAAACTTATGGTTACCAGAGGGGAAAGGCGGGGGGAGGATAAATTAGGGGTTTGGGATTACCATATACACACTCCTATATATAAAATAGATAACCAACAAGGACCTACTATATAGCACAGGGAACAATACTCAATATTTTTTAACAACCTATGAGGGAAAAGAATCTGAAAATGAGTATGTATTCTGACTATATAAAAGAATGTATATACGTATACATATATATGTTCATATATATATGTATATTTATAACTGCATCACTGTGCTGTACAACTGAAACTAACATTGTAAAAACTTAAAATAACTGATTATTGTTTAGTGATTTGATATCATAGGATTACTTTTAACTTTGACAAAAGAAAAGTGCTAGCTTTATGTTCATGCAGTTAAAAGGTCCAATTCTAAGTAATACAGTATAGCCAAGGGTATAGAAGCAGATACAAACACCAAAAAAAAAAAAAAAAAAAAAAAAAACTCACACACAAAAAACAATTGCTGCCCATGGAGATTCCCCAGTTATATACCTCGAATGTTCTAGCCATTCTCATTTCAAATGCTGTTAGATACAATGTCCCCACAGCAGCATTGCAAAACATGGAAATGATCATTGCTGAATTATCATAGGTAAGAAAAAGCCAGTGCTGACTTTACACATCTCTGTGCCCACTCAAATTAGGTCATTCACAACTGAGCGAAAGCCCAGGTTTCTTTATTAAACACGGAGCCAAAAACAGATGTGAGTTAAAAGAGATCCAAAAGCAACTGTGTCATCAGTTCAATGTTTTGTACTTAGTAAACGCAGCTATCACTGTTACTCACCCTGGGTAAGAGTTTGCTCATTATGACATTTGTTCTGTTTTGGCTCAGAAAACAAAACCACTGTGTGAACTTACACAAAAGCGCCATGCTTAACTAGCACCTATCAGCTATCAAGGCATTTTGCCAGTGTGCTGTTCAGCTCGGAATAACAACAGCAAAAGAATGTATTTGCTTTGGAAGATAAAATTGTAAAAGATAATTGTGGAAGAACACCCCCGAAAGTGTGGAAACCATATATCATTCCTGCGGGAAATTAGCTTCTTAAATACCTTCTTTCTTTCAGCACTGGTAGATACAAAGAACACGCTCCTGAAGAACAGTTAGGAAGCACTGTCTGCAGGTCCTCATTAGGTAATTAGCATGCTACTAGATTCAGCAACAGTATTATCTGGAAGTCCTAAAAGTACGAGAAGGGAATTACAAAATGTATTTTATTATTTATAAATATCATAAAGTATCTACCACTTTGTCTTTGGGCTTTAAATATAATACTCAATTTTAAAGAAGAATCATCAGGTTTCCCCTTAGCTAATTATGACAAATGCTATTATTCTGCTAAAAGATACTCTTGCTGCCTGATTATTTCAGTTGATTCCACTTTTATCAATCATTGTTTCATATATTCTTTTTTTTTTTTTTTTTTTGATACTAGGGCCTCTCACTGTTGTGGCCTCTCCCGTTGCGGAGCACAGGCTCCGGACGCGCAGGCTCAGCTGCCATGGCTCACGGGCCCAGCCGCTCCGCGGCATGTGGGATTTTCGCGGACCGGGGCACGAACCCTCATCCTCTGCATTGGCAGGTGGACGCTCAACCGCTGCGCCACCAGGGAGGCCCCATTGTTTCATATGTTGAAGAAAAGTCAAATGATAACAGTTATAAAAACTTTTTTAGCAGGCTGAAGGGTAGGCCATTTTTTTCCACTGTAACGGGTACCCAGCAGAATTTCTGGACCACAACAAATATCCGAAGCATGGATGAATAAATTAAGGAATTTATGTTGTCAGCTTGACAATTCAGCTAATTAGATCGTCAGACTCAGTAACATTCTTAATATGTATGATGTGATTCCATGACTACAGTACTGAGTATATCATGTCTCTGTAGAAATTTGAAGTGTACGTCTCCACGTGTTTATGTCATTAAGCATTTTGAATCACACAGACAATATTAATATCCAGTGCTAGGGACCCAGCTATCTTTATGCCGTACCATATTGAATCATCTTTGTCTTCAGCTCTTCTCAGCAGTTTTATACCTGCTGATAGGTGGTTACATAGGGAAAGCCAAAACTGATACTCTGTAATGTGAGTAATTATTTGAAGGTTTAAATTCCATTCAACAACATTTACTCAACATCTATAATGTATCAGGCCTTTTCACATACTTTAGTTCATTTAGGTGCTTCAGTGACCCATGCAGTGGATATATTATCACTTACATTTGGGGGAAAATATTATTGAAGTTAAGAGAAATTAATTCACTTGACATAGTAAGTAGCTGGGTGTGCAACCAGTCTAAGATTCTGTAATATCCAGCTCTACCACCCTAGTCTGTTCCTCCTTGAAATAATTTCAGAGGGAGTTTGGTGTAGTAAAAAATTCATGCAGTATCTTGACATGAGTCCGAATCCCTGCTTTGCTCTTTGTTCGTTCTATGACTTTGAGTAAATTACATAAACTTCTCCAGCTCATTTTCTTTTTTTTTTTTTTTTTAATTTATTTGATTGAAGTATAGTTGATTTATAATGTGTTAGTTTCTGGTGTACAGCAAAGTGATTCTGTTATACATATATATATATATTTTTATATTCTTTTCCATTATGGTTTATTACAGGACACTGAGTATAGTTCTCTGTGCTGTACAGTAGGAGCTTTGTTATCCATTCTATATATAATAGTTTGCATCTGCTAGTCCCAAACTCCCAATCCATCCCTCTCCCATCCCTGCCCCTTGACAGCCAGAAGTCTTTTCTCTGTGTCTGTGAATCTGTTTCTGTTTCATAGATAAGTTTCACGTGTGCCGTATTTTATATACCACCTGTAAGTGATATTATATGGTATTTGTCTTTCTCTTAATGACTTACTTCACTTAGTATGATAATCTCTAGGTCCATTGGTATTGCTGCAAATGGCATTACGGTACTATCTATACTGTTAAAACATTGTTTCATTATAAAGTGTTGCTAACACATATGCAACATTAAACAGCCCCTTCTTTAGGTTTGGACAGAGAAAGGGGGGATATTTCCTAGTAGAGGTACAGTAACATATCTTCTCCCATTAAATTCTAAGCAAATGTCTATAAATTGCCTGAAAGAAAATAAGTGCATTGAAAATAATATAACTTAAAGGGGGAGTAGAAGTTCATAAAAAGCAATGCTGGATGATTAAATGTTTTGAAAACACACAAACACCTCAAAGGTGGGGGGCAGTGAAAGTGAAGAAATGAACTCTAAGCCGTGAAATTCCGCCACAAAATAAAGACATCAAAACCAGCAAAGAATCCAGATCTTTACTCCAAGAGATAAAAGAGTAAAACGTGTGGTAAAGCAAAACAATATGGGATAAAACAAACAAACAAACCACTAGAGAAAGAAAACTACTGTAGAAATTATTAAAGTGACACAGAATGGGAAATTAAATCAGTGAAATAGAAGGTGAAGTCCTGACACAACTGGAGAATGTGGGAAAACTTGTTAAAAAGATAGAGTAGGTGACAGATCATGTAGGACCCAAAGGAAAAAGTACAGAAGTCGAAACTGGTTTCCAAAGTGACAGAAAGTATGTCACATACTAAATTGCTAAGTATTTCCAAAGTAGAAACAGGAATTGAGTTTTCAATTTGAGAGACATTGTAGACTACCAAGAAAAACATGAAAAACACAAACTAATACAGAGATATTTTTTTTTTTTTTTTTTTTTTTTTTTTTTTTGCCGTACGCGGGCCTCTCACTGTCGTGGCCTCTCCCGTTGCGGAGCACAGGCTCCGGATGCGCAGGCTCAGTGGCCATGGCTCACGGGCCCAGCCGCTCCTTGGCACGTGGGATCCTCCCTGACAGGGGCACGAACCCGCGTTCCCTGCATCGGCAGGCGGACTCTCATCCACTGTGCCACCAGGGAAGCCCAAGAGAGAATTATTTACAAAGTTTATAAACATTAGGGGAACATTGATATATGGTGTAAATTGAAAAATGTGCATTGTGTATAAGTCAACTCTTTTGGACGTTTCTCCTATTAACTGAAGGTCATGATACGTGTGTGTGTGTATGTGTGTGTGTATATATATACACACACACACACACATACACACACACATATATACACACACATATATACACATACACACATATATATGTGTATGTATATATATATACACATATAATACATATATATGCATATATGAATTTCACTAAGTGATATATACTTGTGTAAATAAGTTACATATATATTTCCAGTATTATTTTACTGAAATAAATTGATGTTAAAGAAATGAAAAATTCACCTAAATGTTTCTCCACAGTTTCAGGATCACTTATTCTTGAATGGAGGGCTGTGGCATTGCTGTGGAAATGTATGAATTATGACAATTAGTTATCCAGACAACTTGTATAAAGATACCATTCATTATATAAGCACTGGAGGGAACAAATGAATATTTAAATAAACAAAGCAAAACTGTAATTTAACAGTATCTTAAATTTAATGCTCAACAGTAAGTCAGTCTTATAATATAAGGGAAAAAAAAAGTGAAAATACAACATGTTATTGTTATGGTCTGAATGTGTCCTCCAAAATCCATATGTCGGGGCTTCCCTGGTGGCGCAGTGGTTGAGAGTCCGCCTGCCGATGCAGGGGACACGGGTTCGTGCCCCGGTCTGGGAAGATCCCACATGCCGCGGAGCGGCTTGGCCCGTGAGCCGTGGCCGCTGAGCCTGTGCATCCGGAGCCTGTGCTCCGTTAAGGGGAGAGGCCACAACAGTGAGAGGCCCGCGTACCGCAAAAAAAAAAAAACCACCAAAAACACCAAAAAACCC
>RJWK010008195.1:0-28395 GCA_004363435.1 Platanista minor | reverse complement strand
GCTGGGACCTTGATCTTGGACTTTCAGCCTCCAGAATTGTATCAAATGAATGTTTGTTGAAAGTCACTCAGTCTTTGGTATTTCGTTACAATAGCCTGAACTAAGTCACCGAAAGGGATCTGATAATGGCATAAAACAAGCAATCTTCTTCTGCATGATCATCTGTAAAATCATCTGGTAAATTAGAAGAGCTAATAGTGACTAAAACATGAAGTAAGTGGTAAAAACTTTAGTCCAGTGGGATGTGTGATCTACATAAAGAAAACTAAGAAATTTTATTTGAAAATATGTGTAATCTTTTTTGTTTAGTTATGTTTTCTGGTGATCTATACCATTTGATTTTGTACCCACATCTACTATGCTCCTATTATGTGCCTTGAAGAAAAGGTAGAATATAGTGTTTAGGAAATACTTCTTGATTGAATGAATGGCGGCTCTGAATTAAGACTCCTCTTTCCAGTGGATGCCATTTCTGCTCCAAAGTACGTGGGTTCATCCATCTTTGAATTCCTTGGAACACATTTACTTGTAGCACACTTTTAGTTAATTCAAGAACTAGTTATATATAGTTGCTAGTGAGTTATCCTCCTTAATAATAATGATAAAAATTACAGGTACCTCTGTTTAGGAAAGTGTTACAAAATGGAGATCTCACATATTTAAATTTTAAATAGTCGTATTGACACCAGAGCTCTTTTATTAGGGAAGAATTGCATCTTCACTGATCATGTAATCAACTTGAAATGTGCAATGTGCAGTGATAGTTTCAATGCCTTTAGTGCAAAGTTCCTCAGGGAACAATGATAAAAAATGAAATGCGTGAGGGGAAGCTAACAAACTTAGATTTGAATGATGCTATTAATATTTTAATGGTTTCTCAATGGTTTAACAGTATATGGGTTTAAAAAAAAAACTCTTTTCAGGATAAGATTATTTTTCTATGGTAATGCATTTCTAAAATATAAGCCAGCTTGAAAATATGCTGTCCAGTTTCTCAGGAATATCTATCCTAAATTGAAGTCAACCTCTTTTGAATTTTATGGATGAGAAGTATTTTTTAAATTTGACCTCTTCCTCTGAACCATTCTCGAAAATCCTCTATTTCAATATAAATGTCTCCTCCGGATTCTTCTGGGTAAATAATTTATATTCTAGCCTATTCATTTGCCATTTGAATCTGCATACAAAGTTCTGTTGCCCGTATTTGTCAGTGATATTCTAATTAGTATACATATTTATGATATATTGTTTCATGAAAATATTGAATTATAAACATTATTTTCTACTTAATTGACTATATTAGGATAATGTATTTCATAATTCATATCACCCAGAAATGCTCCTTTGGAATGGTTTTACATTATTATTATTATTATTTACAAATGAATGCTAGTATATTGAAGATTTTACAAATTAGTAAATTATGGTTTATAAAGGTTAGCTTCCTCAAAGAACACTCAACAAGGAAAAAAAATATTGAAAAAGCAAGATTCAGCCTTAGGTAGTTCAGAATTCTGAGCTAGCATTCTTATTTATGAATGAAACTGCCTGCAATCTCCCTCAAATTCTGAAATAAAGATTATCTGTACCGTGAGAGGTACGAGCATTTTCTAAATGATTTACACTACATTGTATATGCTGTGTATAATGTATTCAGTAAGTTTTAATGCAAAGCCTTTTCAAGCAAAACTCTTCCTGCTGAATACTTGCTGCAGAATAATGTTTGCACCTATATAAATTATCTACATTTTAGAAAATGTTGTCAAAGCATGTGGTGTTACTTTACAGTTTACACACACACACACACACACACACACACACACACGCACGCACTCACAAACCAGCAGTTATCAGAAGAACAGAAAGATTCTAATATATAAGAAAATTGTTCCCAGTATAAGAAAGTTATATTTAAAATATTTAACGAAGTACATTCATATCTTGCTTTGAAGAAACATAAGCTATTGAAACACTTTCTCTTTTCGCTTTTGCTCTGTGGTACATTTAAACTGCATCCAGAGCTAACTAAAAGTTACTTAAAACATACAGAAAAAATAGAATGTTGCATTTTTGCATGGTTACTGATGGGGGAAAGGCAAGGCATGAGACCATCTTTTTTTTTTTTTAAATAAGTCTAGCAACTGTGCTTATAAATTAAATTGTTCATATGAATTGATACAGGAAAATAATTAAAATTTAAATCTATTGTTAGATAATCCTAAATTTCTAGGGTACTAGCAAATATTTATTGCCAAGCATATTTTGAAACAGTCTATTATTTTCATAATTGTTTAAAAAAATTCCACATGTAGAAATATGATTATAGACATTTAAATTATTCAGATAAATAATGTGGAGGTGTAAGTTTAGAGATGAGTTACTAGAGAACAGCATATTTGATACTGAACATTTAATTTGGGATAGTATGCTTACAAGTGATTATTAAATAACATATTTATACAATTTATGTTTGATCATAAAGTTATCCTATAATAACGATACCACTGAACCCTCCATCTTTAGATACGTTCAAAATGAAGGAAAAAAAATAATCCTTCTTATCCTTTTCCCATTCTGATAGCCCTGGCTGGGGACCAGGACCTTTCATCAGTCCAGATGAGGCATGGCACGGGTGCAGGGCTGTGACAGTGACAGGAATGCAGAGTGTCCCTAGTACCCTGTGACTGCAGTCAGGCTACTCCAACTGAAATGATCAAGGATCATTTATTCAATTGCAGCAGTGAACGGAGGGGACTTTTCAAACTCTTTTCACAGCTGTTTCCTCAAGAGAGCTCATTTAGGAAAAATACTTGCAATATCAATCTATATTAAAATTTCTCTTCTCAGTTAATTTTTCCTTTTTTAGGATCTTTAATCACTCTTTTTCTGGTTTATTTGCTTTTTGACTACTCTTGGTAATGAGATAAGTGCAGACACACCCCGGTGCGTAGGGGGGCCTTGGGTCTGTAAAAGACTTTGGTCCAGTGCTAAGTCAAAGAAAAAAATGGATAATACTTACAAACTTGTCTTTGTTAGTTTGCTTTTTAAGTTTCACCAACTGCAGTATCACTAAATCTGCTCTTTTTGCTAGGAGTTTTCGGTAATTTCTATAGGTATTTCATTTTAGCAGCCATTTGTCTTTCTAGTGAACTATTCTGTTACAAAAATATAAGTAAATGCATTGTATAAATGAACGTTTCATTTTCATATGGATTTTTGTGGCACATGACTATTTGAAGAATGAAACCATCCTGCAAATGGCCCTAATACATATGATTTTAAGTACAGTATTTCCGTTTTTAAAAAAGGTTGGGCTCATTACCTTGAAAACTGGCAAATGTTTATACTTAAAAATGTTGAAGGAAAGCAGTAAAAAGTAAGTTAAGTGGTTCACAGTGTGAGACAGGGTTTTCACAATGCTGTGGCTACAGAAGGACCAACTGCCTGTTACTTGGGAATTCTTTTTCGGTAGGGATTATGCTGAAATACCACTGCAGATGAAAGCCCTCTCAGTCAAGGCTGGAGGGGAAGAACATGCCCCGCACTGTGCTCTGTTCAGAATAAAATAGCATAAAAATAATTTCTAAGGCAGTAGTTAGACTGGATTGGACCTCAGGTGTGTGGGCAGAAACATGGCGTATGTGTGGGTTGGCTGAAGAGTGGCCCCCAATGATATCCACGTCCTAGTCCTAGGAAACTGAATATGTGATGTTACATGGCCAAGGGCGCTAGGGTTGCAGTGAATGAATGTTGCTAAACAACCAATTAATGATCATGGGAGGAAGCATCTGACCTTGAGAGGGGGCGATGAACCTGAATTACCTGGTGGGTCTGAAGATGAGAACTTGTCCTGGCTGTGGTCAAAGGGAGAGGTGACTGGAAGAAACAGAGGAGGACTCTACCTGCCCTGGCGGGCTTTGAAAGTAAAGGGAGGGGCCAGGAACCAAGGAATGTGGGCAGCCTCTAGGAGCTGGAAAAGGCAGGGAGCCAGATTCTCCCCAGAGCTTCCAGAAAATAACGCAGCTCTGTTGGCCCCTTGATGTAGCCTGCTGAGACCTGTGCTGGCCTTCTGCCCTAAAGAGCTGTAGGGTAATAACTTGGTGGTGTTGGAAGCCACAGAGGCCGTGGTAAAAATTTTCCATCAGCAGTAAAAATCTAAAAGGTGAGGTAGAAATGTCAGCCCTTCCATGCTGAATTGTTCCTGCCTGTAAAGGAATAACATTTTGCATGTTAAGAAATTGCATTCTCCTTCCTGAGACGTCTTGGCCTCCTTCCTCTTCAGCTGTCATGTGCCACCAGCCACTGCTGTCTTGCCTTCCACATTCTGAATCCGTCTCAGATCAGTTTGGTTCTTTCCATCCCCCGTGCTTTTCTTCTACCCCTGCCGTTCCACTTCGAATCTAGATCTGGAAGCCACCTCCTAGCTGGTCTCCATTCTCTAGTTTCACCTTGCCTTTGAGAGACCCGTTAAATCTAGGGTCACGAGCCCTAAATCCCACTTGACCTTGTCAGTTGTCTTCAGGGAAAACTGCTCAGTGGGTTCTCATGACTCATAGGATAAAATCGCATCTCCTTAA
Source organism: Platanista minor (assembly GCA_004363435.1). Taxonomy (NCBI): domain Eukaryota; kingdom Metazoa; phylum Chordata; class Mammalia; order Artiodactyla; family Platanistidae; genus Platanista; species Platanista minor. The sequence goes on along the minus strand of RJWK010008195.1, from coordinate 23,818 downwards.
AGCGTGGTAAATCTTGCTTTCAGACTTTAATTTCTTTGTGGTTTGTATCCTCACCTGTTGGTTTGGTGACTCTTTCTTTCTTCAGTGCTCCGCTTAAGGGTCTCTTCCTCCAGAGACCCTCTTTGACCTTCTAAACAAAGGTGAACTTGGCATCTGCTACCTCTGCCCAACTCTCCACAGTGGTGGGCATTAAAGTTTACCTGGGTGCCACTGGATTCAGAGCCCTTCGTGAATTATCTAGCCTGGTAGGCTCACTCTGTATTAGCTTCAAAATTGTATGAGTTAATGCATAAATAAATGGATATTTATTATCCCTGAAGCGTATTTTAATTTATTGTTTTTTCACCCCATTGCATGATGTTGTGAAAAGAGAGAAGTCAAAAATACATGAGAAAACATGAGGCTGGTGATTACAAATACAGTCGTATTTGGAAAGACAATAATAGTAAATGTGTTTTCTATGGGGCTTATAACATGAGTTTTCCTGTGTTGAGCCTACTAATAATGAATACAAAAGTTTACACCATTACAGATGCAAAAGGGCATCCAAGCAAATATTCCTTACCCAGGAAGACTTGGAGCCACACAAATGGGGAAAACTCATCTGCTTGGGTCCTAATAAGCATTCATTTCATTTCCCGTCAACCATTCGTACACTGGAGAAAAGGAGTTCCAAAATCTAATTTTGTAACTGACTGGTGTTTATAGTTCTTGCTCTCCCTACTGCTTTACAAGTCATTGTCTTTCAATTCTGTTGGAAAATCAGCATTCCTCGTGGACAAAGATGTTTAAGCACGCTTTCATATTGTAAATTAAATACTTAAAAAATATCCCAAACAGAGATGAGTGTACAGATGACAAAGCAAACCAAAGAGAGAAACACACACAGCAAGACTCCAGTCCTCTCATTGATCTAAGCCTCCTCTGATCTCTTCCAGCATGGAACATCTGTCTGCACAATTTAGCACCTAATTACACAGTGCCTCGTATGAGTAGCTGTTGCATTTCAGGTTCACAAACTATTTTTTCTAAGTTTAGCTCGGTCACTACATTTTTAATGGGCTGATTGAAAAACTGTAAACCCAATGGATGTATTAAAATACAGTGAGGGGCTTCCCTGGTGGCGCAGTGGTTGAGAGTCCGCCTGACGATGCAGGGTACACGGGTTCGTGCCCCGGTCCGGGAAGATCCCACATGGCCGCTGAGCGGGTGCCCACATGGCCGCTGAGCGGGTGGGCCAGTGAGCCATGGCCGCTGAGCCTGCGCGTCCGGAGCCTGTGCTCCGCAACGGGAGAGGCCGAAACAGTGAGAGGCCCGCGTACCGCAAAAAAACCAAACAAAAATACAGTGAGAAATGATAGTGCTTAGTAATTCTGAGGACTTCAGTTGGTGTTTTTGCTCATCCCTTTTCCAGAAGAAAACCGCTTTGGGAAGCAGAATTAATATCGAAAGCTTGTCTGTGAGTAAAGATGAAGAGAATCTCTACTTGGACCCCAGGTGGGATTGCCTGGTGTGTTGACATGTAGCAGGCGGACAGGCTTCCCCGCGATCAGCCAGAGAGGGTGGAGGAAACGACAAACCATCGAGATTCATACCTTTTCCCATATTTCTTATCAGTCAATTTAAAATAATTTTACGCCATGAGTATTGGAGTCAAGGTGAAACAGTATTTCAACAAAAACTTCCTTGTGGTAGGAAAAACCTAGGAATAGCCCCAGTGTTAGAAGGGAAACATTTGCGAGTAATTGTATAGGTACAGAGAGACAATAGGATTGGCTGATGGATTGGATACTCTGTTAGTTTGCCAGGGATGCTGTAACAATGTACCACACACTGGGTGGCTTCAGACAACAGAAGTTTATTTTCTTATGGTTTTGGAAGCCAGAAGTCTGAAATCAAGGTGTCCGCAGGGCACTGCTCTCTCTGAAAGCAATAGGGAAGGATCTGTTCCAGGCTCTTCTCCCAGCTTCTGGTAGTTCCTTGGCTGGTGGCAGCATAACTCCAGTGTTCACATGGCATTTTCGCTGTGTGTGTCTGTGTCCAATTTCCCCTTTTCATAAGGATCATATTGGATGGGGGGCTCACCCTACTCCAATACGACCTCCTGTTAATTACATCTGCAATGACCCTATTTCCAAATAAGGTCACATTCTGCGATATTGGGGGTTAGGACCTGAACCTATGAATTTGGGGGAGGACACAGCTTCACCCATAACCAATACCGTATGTGAAAATAGAGAGTCAAAAATTAGGCAACTAGAAGAATAGAATTGCCCTTCATGGGAAAGGGAAGACTGAGAGGACCGACCAGATATATGGGGGAAATCAGATGTAGGGCCCTGGAAAAATGGATTTTGATGGATCTTTGTGAAGAGTGTATGTTTAGAGTGAGGATTGGGGAGTCCCATAAACCAATAAAACAATAAATGACAAAATATTTAATTCTCTGTGTCTGGAAATTTATATCAATAATGCTTGTGTGGAGAAAAATATATTGATTGCATAAGATAATTTTTAACTATCCAAAGCATTTATAATTTTTCTTAATGGGCATCAAGGGGTAATCATCATATATATTAAAGAGTTATGCAAGTGTGGACTGTTGTTTTTTTTTTTCTTCCTAAGTAAATGTATCTTATGCATTTTATCCCTGAGTTAGTTTATCATTTCCAGTCTTTGCTGGCAAGAGTTTATGGGCTGTGAATGGGATTTGGCAAGGAAGCCTTCCTTAGGGAATGAGGAAATGGAAAGCACAATAGAAGCATTGTGCACTGCTAGAAGATTTTTCTTTTAAGAGGACATTGCTGTTTTACTGGTGGAAGTAACCATGGAATTTGATAATTAAAAGAAAGAATAAGCAAAATTCCAGGCAACAAGAAGTGAGACTTTTATAAGAAGCCATGTCAAGTGTGAATAATATCTTGAACACTCAATTCATTGGCCTTGATATACTTCCTCTTAGACCCCTGCTGTAATCATATTTAAATTTCTGAAAGCTTTCATGCTCACACAAAAGGAGACAGGGAAGAAGTGTCTCAGGACTTTTTCTCTCTCTTATAGTAGCAGGCCATGTGAGAATAAAATATCTGTGTATTCTTTCAGTTAACCATTATATCTGAATTATTTGGAAATGGAAAGTAAAACATAAGTATCACAGCTAATTTGATAGTCATACATTTGGGCTAATAATTATCAATGATAGATTTTTAATATCTACACATTTAGACAATTGAAAGATATGTGCATATATGTTATAAAGAAAATTGGATCTTGGTATCTATATCAGTCAGCATTGCTCAACAATTTTTGAGGGTAGAACATTGCAATAATTATTATCTGTCCTTCCTAACTATGTAATTAGAGCATTGAGTTTGGCAGGAGGTCTCTCATTTAAATTGATGATCATCGGAGAATAAAAACTTTTAGACTGCATGGTCTGGAAAAGAGAAAAGAGAATTGATGGTAAGAAATCCTGGTTTTGTTCCCAGATTTAGAATAGCTCCATCATATGACTTGGAGAGCAAGTCAATTAGTTCTATTTGTAGAGTGTTAAATGCAGTCACCCACTTTCTTGGCATGGTATCCACATCTTTGATCTTGTTTGACCAGAGTGAAACCAACATGACGACATTTTGCATGCCTAGACTAATCTGATTAGATAGAGTAATGATCCATGTAGCCTTGGTCATCAGTCAGGAAATAGGTAATGATGAGGAAGAGGAAATTCTGAAGGTTGAGATTGGCACGATCCAAGAAAGGTACAGAGCTCAAGTTTTAGCAGGAATGAATTGATGGGACAAATGTGAGTTACCAGGCAAGAAAGAGTCTCAGTGCCCAAGATGCTTTTTCGTGAACCACTTTCCTGGCAAAATTACATTGGGGATTATGACTTGTTTAGTGTTACTGCACCCGCAAGAAATTGTGCTTTATGGCAACATTTACTAGACACATTATCAAATATATTCTAGCAATTAACACTGTAGCCATTACCCAATGAATTAATGAGTATCTGATATAACTTTGGTAACTCTTTACCCCAGTTCACCGTTATGATAAATGGCCGTATTCTTTGCCGCCTTCTAGCCATGTCCACTTGTGTTCTGCTTGGTGCGCAGTTCAGAACATGTTCCTATTTTCATCCTAGCTCGAATAACATTTGACTTAATATCAACGCTTTTTTGTTACCGGTGCTCTACCATCTTCCTCTTGGTTTATTCCTTTGACAACCTGAAATTCCAGCCATTCCCTGGTTCTGATCCACAAGATACTCCTAGGGCTGCCGTAACAAAGTAACTCCACATGGGTGGCTTAAACAACAGAAATGTATTATCTTAGACTTCTGGAGGCTAGGAAAGTGAAATCAAGGTGTAGGCAGAGCCACACTCCCTCCAAAGCTTCTAGAGGAGGATCCTTCCTTGCCTCTTTCAGCTTCTGGTAGACCCAGGTGTTCCTTTGCTTGTAGATGCATCATTCCAGTCTCTGCCTCTCTCGTCACCTGGCGTTCTCCCGGTGTGCTATTGTCTTCACTTCATCTTCCTTCTTTTTATAAGCATACCTGTCATATTGGATTAAGAGCCCACCTTACTCCCGTGTGACCTCATCCTAACTCTTTATATCTGCAAAGGTTCTCTTTCCGAATACGGTAACATTCACAGTCACTGCAGGTGGGATGCCCCTCAACACATCATCTTGGGGGACACAATTTAACTCAGACGTTGCTTTTATGAGTGATATTTGTGCATTTCCTGTGTAAACCCTGCACATCACTTGACATGCGAAGGCTGACATATCCAAAGAAACAAATGCTTATGTCCCTGTTGGTCAAGGAAAATCACCTCAGTCACTATTTATAGAAAATCCTGTATATATCAGATATTCTATGAGGATTAACTTATTCAGTGCTTTCAGCAGCATGCAGGTAGGTATATTCATTTTACAGAGGAGAACTAGGTCTCATCTTACACAATAATCATAGACCACATCAGATATGACTCAAAAGTTGGTGCTCATTCTGCAACTGTATGACACTGCCCTCAACCCAGAGGGCTTATTAAAGTGCTCTTTGAACAAGTAGTGATAAGCATATGGTGGGCACTAAGTGGGTGAAACGTAATCTGGGTCAGGGAAACGGAAAGGGCGTCAAGCCAGTGACACAATGCAATTCGAGTTGATTAACCAAGGGAAGGTTATTTTAGAGAAATTTAATGTTATATAAGCAATACAGGACCCCAATACCCAAACCAGAAATGAGTGAAATTATAATTATAAATTATTATATATAATAAATTATAAAAATTATTATATAAATTATTATATATAATAAATTAGACTTATAAGTGAAATTATAGCTCAACTTCACTTTTAAGCATTGGAGCAAAAACCTTAAATAAAATTCAGTCATGTAAATGTGAAAGGATCATAGCAGATTGAGTTTTATTTCAGTTATGCAAGGATAGCTCAATATTAGAAACCTAGCATATTAATATTAATCAGAAGATAAGCCTGTGGCCATGTCCACAGATGCCTAATATGCATTTGATAAAGTATAATACCCTGTCATAATGAAAAATAATTATTTTAGGAGAATAAATAGGAAGGTCTTTAACTTCGTGAGGAGTTAACAGTCAGAAATATCATATTTAGGAGTACAGTAGAAGTACTTCCATAAAAATATGGAAGATTATGCCTTCTATCACCTGTAATATTCAGCATTATACTTGAGATATTAGGCAATCTTAAACATAAGGATTAAAAGGATGGGGAAGGAAGAGACAGGCCATCATATTTGTAGAAGTCACAGTCATATACCTAGAAGACACAAGGGAATAACTAACAAGCTATTATCACTAATAAAGTGCGTCCATTATGCTATCCAGATCCAACTTCAAAACACAAAAAATCAATAGTTTTCCTACATACCAGCCATAAATAACTAGAACATGTAAAATGGTATGGAGTCCCTCCTACAAAAATAATAAAAGCATAAGATATAGGTAAAATCCTCACAAAAACATGCAAAACTTATTGAGAAAAAAATATTAAATTTCATAAAAGTCCATAACAAAGACCAGAGGAGGAGGATATGTATCAGATTCATGAATTACAAGACTCACTATAGAATCCTTGCATGTAAAAGAGAATTCTTTCCAGTATACAAATTTAATGTGCCTCCATTCGAAAACTCCAAGATTTTTCAGAAGTGGGAAAAAATTGATTCAAAAAATCACATGTAAATAAAAATGAATAAAACAATCCAAGACAATTAAAAAATAGTCATAATGATAATAAGACAAAGTAAGTACAGGCACTTTTTTTTTTTTAACATGAATTACCTCCTTAAGTCCTTAAAACAATAATAAAAAGACTAGAAATAGACTTCTATATATGTAACAGTTTCATATATGGGAGGGAGAGAAAGAAGAAACTGTTTCAGTCAGTGCTCTTGCCCGAATGAGGTATCACTGGCTCTCTGTATGGAAAAATGAAGTAAAACTAGATTTCTGCCTGCACGCTATAAAAAAACATAAAGTCTGGGTAAAGGCCTGTTTTAAGAGAATAAAATAATAGGTAAAGTCATGGAAATGTTTATTAACGTTGCATATTTAATGTCCTTATGGTCATTAAACATGAAATGGACAACACAATTAAGGATTGAGAAATTTAACCATGTCGGTCCTTAAATCTTATGGAGAGAGAAAAACAATGTCTTCATAACTAAGGTTAAGAGTCAAGGGACATGCAAATTAAAACCATAGCGAGATACCACGACTCATCTATTAGAACGGCCAAAATACAAAATCCTGGTGACACCAAATTTTGGTGAAGCTGTGGGGTAGCAGGAACTCTCTTTTATTGCTGAAGGGAATGCAAAATGTTGCAGTCACTTTGGAAGACAGTTTGTCAGTTTCTTACAGAACTAAACATAGCCATACCACATGATCCAGCATGTGCTCCTTGGTGTTTTTACTCAAAGGAGTTGAAAACAGCTCCACACAAAAACCTGCACATGGAAATATGCAGCTGTATCCGTAATTGCCAAAACTTGGAAGCAACCAAGATGTCCTTCAGTATGTGAATGGGTAAATTAATTATGGTACAGCCAGACAATGGAATATTATTCAACACTGAAAAGGAATGACCTATCAAGCCATAAAAAGACATGGAGGAAACTTAAATGCATATTACTACGTGAAAGAAGCCAATGTGAAAAAGCTGTACTGTATGATTTCAACTTGATGTCCTGGAAAAGGCAGAACCATGGAGACAGTAAAAAGATCAGTGCTTGCTAGGGGTTGGGGGAGGGAGGGATGAATCGGTGGAGCACAGAGGATTCTTAGGGCAGGGAAAATACTCTGTGTGATACCATAATAATGGATACATATAATATTTGTCCAAATATAGAGAATGTGTAACATAGAGACTAAGCCGTAAGATAAACTATGGACATTGGCTGATTATGATGTGTCAATATAGATTCATCTGTTGTAAGAAATGTAGTGCTTTGGTGGAGGATGTTATAATGCGGGAGACTCTGCATGTGTTGCGTGGGTGATATTGGAAATCTCTGTACTTTTCCCTCACTTTTGCAGTGAACCTTAAACCTCTCTAACAAATTAATTCTTAATACAAAAAAGCCAAGGGACTGATGGGAATACACACTTATAAAAGCAAAGAATGAATGCCGTGAATATGTAAAGAACTCCCATGAGTGAATTTTCAAAAGTCACATACACTAATAGAAAGGAAACAGAGATGGACAATACACATAAGAAGAGACGCTCAACCTTGCTTGTACTCTGAAAGTGCAAATTAGAAGGAAATACAGTTTTCACCCATCGAGTTGACGGTAATTAATGTTGGGTAGTATAATGATTAGCTAAAGGTGTGGGAACTCTGGGACTCAAGCTGAAGAGCAACTGCTTGGGAGGGCACTCTGGCAAGATTATGTTAAATTTGACAGCTGCATCACTCATGCTCCAGCAATTCTGCATCTTTGTCTCTTTCCTGTATCAGTGATTCTAAAAGTGTATCCCCATTCTGGCAGCATCAGCATCATCAGCACCCACTTGGGATAATATCAAAAATGCAGAGTTTCCAGCCCCACCCTGGGTATACCCAATCAGCAATGAATGGTTCAGCAGGTCCTCCAGGTGATCCAAATGCCAAAATTTAGCAAGCAGGATTAGGGCCGTTATTAGGGAAATAATAAGGGATGACAGAGCCATGCAGTGGAGCACTATAGGCTCTAATTAAGCAAATATGGGATAGATCTGTAAGTCTTGCTATGCCAAGTTATATTGTTTCCACAATGCAAGCTATAGAACAGGACGTGAAGAGTAGCCATTTATGCAACTGGTTCAGGTAAGACTTGAGTCTTACCTCAAATGATTCCATTTGTTACGAAGGAGAAAGTATTACGTGTTATGTATGTACGTTAAAATGAACAACAACAGAAGGTCTTCCCGAGAGTGACTAGCCCAGCATAGGCCACATAGAATTCACCATCGCCAAGTGGGCCATGTCTGGCATGGTCTCCAAATTGCGGTATGCCCAAACCATACAGTACACCTTGGGCTCTTGGAGAATACATTCTTCTTAAATAAGCAGTTTTTGTATCCTGAAACAAGAAAAAACATTGAATTTTCTAAGTTTTAATAATGGGATAATGAAGGGGCCTTTGTTCTGTACATCAGATGGTTGTCTGCTATTTGTAGTACCCATGATAAACTGAGGGAAGAGCTGATATTCCACCATGCAATAATGTACCTCTGTGATTTTTCATTGTCTTCGGTTTATTCAGTTTAAAAGATTAATGGAACATGTTCTTTTAATATCACAGAAACTTGATGATACTTTGTAACGGCTAGTGAGGTAAAAAAAAATTTGTATTAGATGTTCACAGGTTAAATGACCACTGATGGGAAAAGTTGCAACCTTCGCATTTCCCAAAGGAAAAGGTTTCAAGTTCTCCTGAATTTTTCTGTGATGACAGGTGGCTGTCAGAAATACACTACATATTTGAAAAGAAAACACATTTAAAAAGTGGATATTTAAAAGTGGCCCTTAAAAAGTGAAGAGTAAGTTAAGTGCTTTTATAAGTGTGTCATTGCTCTGGAAAGAGCATTTTGAATGTTTGAAAGGACTTGGAATGTTTGATTAATCATTACATGATTTTGTTGCTAAAATCATGTAAGCCATCATGTATTTTTTTTCGTATTCGCTCACTTCACAAACCCTGAAAAATAAATGTTCTAAACATTTCTGATTATTCAGACATACAATTTTATTTGGAATTTGGGCCCATTTGTTCACAGCTATTAACATGAAATAACTAAACCATTGGATGACAGGAGTGGAAATAAGAAATTACTACCTCAGGTTCAATAAAATATACCTTAATAATAATGAATAATAGTTAACTTTAGTCAATTACAAGTGAAATTGATCAAGCATGTGCAGAAAGGAGCACTCAGCCTCTTTGCTGTTCAGCTCTCTCTCTGCTATTCTCTTCATTGCTAATTTCTAATAATTCTGTATTGTCTTCCAAAAGCTTCCTTTTCCTTTTCTTGCCTGTCCCACCCATGCCTCTCTCACTTTGGCTGATTTTATGGAAGTTGTTGAAAGATCATCACTGTCTTGTGCATAAGCCCAGTTCAAGGAACTGATTCACAGCAACCATGGTCACCGGCCAGGGCTTCAGAACATTTGGTGTCACATGCATGTGCTGTCAGGTATAATAATCATTTTTTATGAAGTTTATTTCATTCATTCAAATTTTCAGCCAACACAAACATGTGAACTTGAGATGAACAAAATATAATTCCTTCCCTCAAAGAACTGGCAACCTAGGGAGGAAACGGTTAATACAACAGCAGTATACATAGTCGTGGGGAGAGTCTGGGACCATATGGCTTATGTGACCATCTGGGAGGAGAAAGACATCAAGGAAAGCTTCCAGGAGAAGTAGGATTGGCCAGTTGGAAACAGGGCATTCTAGGAGCATACAAAGACAGGAGAGTGAAAAACAGTATAGTTTTGAGAGGAAATTACCACAGTTTGCTGGTAGAAAGCTGCTCCGCAGCGGAGGAAATCTCCTGGTTTTAGGCTGTTTTGATCATTGCATTATAAAGTTGTGGTTCTCAGCCCTGGCTGTGCATCAGACTTCTCTGGGACCCAACCCTGACACTACTGAGTCAGAAACTTCAAGTGCGCCGAGGCAGTGGATTTTTTATAAGGTTAGTTAATTCTGAGGAGCTGAGAAGCTTGTCTATAGGTTGTCTGTATTTAATGCTCTTTTGATATTGCAGACTTCCTACATTATAGTTTACCTGTTTCAGCATGTATCCATGGTATTCTTAAGTTAGTTAGTTGTTTCCAGGCCTTGGTCTTTGCTGGAGTTGAAGGCAGCACTCTTAAGGATTTGAGCAGAGTACTAAGGGTCCTCAGCACTGACTTGAGCATAAAGTTATTAGTCTGATTTAATGTGCAGGAATAACATTAATAGCCAGACCATGAAAGTCTTGAATACCATGCTAAGTTATTTAAAATTTAAATTGGCTGAAAAGGTGGATAATCAGAGCAAAACCAACCAGAGTTAAAAATTAGATGTGGCCATCAGGTAATGACTTTAGTTTAAAATCTCCTGAAAATACCTTTAATTTGGGTTTGAACAAGAGGAACGTAATTGGATTTTCAGCGTCTTCTCCAAACACTGGTAAACTCCAAGCGAGTAGTGTTCTACAGATGAGTATCAGCTGTGTATTTCTTGAGGAATCAGGCATTAATTTCTAGAGCCCTGTCAATACATATTCATTTCTTTATACATCCATGTAAAAGTGCATTAGAAATGGGACCTGGTCTCAGCAGGAAGTAGAAATATTCTCACAGCAAAATGCAACCGTATTTTAGGATTCACTTTTATCTTTCTTATTGAAACTCCAAAGATAGCTGTATAAAGTAATCTTCATAGAAGTAATCCTTCCTAACTCATCTCAAAACTAGAGTCAGGCATGCACACGCATGCATGCACACTCACACGTACGCACACTGAGAGCCCATTATTAAGTGATAGGAACTTGTACAAAATCCAATAATTTCTAATATAAACAGCCAAAAATTTCAAGTGAAGTTTCAATAATCTGTTAATTAAAAATCTTAAATACTCCCAATTCAGCTTAATGAGAAATAAAAAGTAAACTTTATAAGTGCTCTACATAACTAGATCGATTGCAGATGTGATTAGTATAGTCATAACTGGAGAACCTATTTCATGGTGTAGCTATGGTGGCGTATACGTGATTCCCTAGAAGAGTGGCTAAAATACAGTGTTTAATAAATCGTGAATTATGATTGTTAATATTGCTGCATTTATTTTATCTGTGATTTATGTTCACTCTCAGATCTTCTGAGTTGTAACATAGAAATATCTTATAGGTCTTGATTATGAACAGACTTTTCAATCTAGGTGTACATATGCATAATAATTTTGCTTAGCTCTATTTAAGCAGAATAGTATATAAAGATACCACTGTTTAAGTGAAGAAAATTTATTAGTAGTACTGAAGACTTGCATTTACAAAAATTTTGTGTCTTTAATCACTTGCCCACTGTAGTGTAGTCCAGAAATTCTACGTTGGGGTGGGATAATTCTATCCATAACATGTCACAGATGGAGAGCTGACTTTAGCTCTGGAGCACATGTTAAGTTGTTGCTATGACTTTATTGTTTAACCAATTTCGCATCTTTGTGGCAGCCAAGCATTAAGAAGGTAAAATAGTCCCTTCCTCTGGAATTTTCATGATCTGACTGCTGGCCTATGAGTCCATTCTAATACTTAGAAAAAAAGGAAACTCTTGGGCAATAATAAAATGAAAATGTGGGTAGACCCTAAAATATCACCGGGAATCACAAGCTCAGTATATTAGTTAGCATAACGTGAAAACTTTGGACCATTGAAGATAAATGTTTATTCATGAGAGTTATTAAGGAAAAAGTGCCAAACTTAGGAGATTTCAAAGAAGCGTTATTCATTTTTTACTTCAGTTCAGTTTCTTTCGTCCAAAATAAACTGATTTGCTTTAATGATCCTAGGATAGTTTCGCATCATCTTTGTCATTTCATTTTTGTTTTGTCTAACACCTGAAAATGTTTTATCTGTATCTTGCTCCAGCCTTTTCTAATTTAAGGAAAGAAGTGAATTTCCAACATCAGTTAATTTTCATAACACCTCTCTGGAAAATCAGTAGCATTTACTTTTCTGGCCTGGGTATTGAGGGACTTAGGGTGTAATGCTTTATTTATAACCATTGCAATGATTTATCCAACAGAGAGCACCCTGGGAAGCTACATCCCTTTAAAAAGTATTAATACATTAATAGAGTAACAGAAAGCAGTCTCAAGGAAATATGAAAATTGAAGAATTCCCTTCTGAGAGGGCTGTCTTACACTTTTCTAACATGCAGTTATGACAGGATAGAGAAAGAAGCAGCAGCCCCTGGGGTCCGGGAGCTGTCCTGGCGCCCAGGGCTCCACCTGGTGCTCATCAGCACTTCAGCAGGGGGAGGTGGGCCAGGCGTGCAGCCCCGAGCTGGGTACACGGAGATGCTCCAGGGAGCACAGCTGCTAAAGGAGATAGCAGCGGGACAGCCATCAATGACTGCCCAGAACACTTCACTGTCCAGCGCGAGAGGCTGCAGGGACAGTTCCCCTTCAGGCCTGGGAGCTGAGATTCAGGAAGGGGCTCAAGTCCAAACACCATATCCTGGTCTTACCAGTATGTCACCACTTCTGCTATGGGGAAGGAGCTGGGGGAGGAATTCTCTTCCCGTCTTGCAAAAGGTGGGGATGATGCTAACAGCCCATCTCCAAAATTCAATCAAGGCGCTTTCTTCAGTGAGATAAATTCTGACACTAGTTGCTAAGGTTCATTTGCCTGTTTGTTTTTTTGTTTGTTTGTTTGTTTTTTTGCGGTACGCGGGCCTCTCACTGTTGTGGCCTCTCCCGTTGCGGAGCACAGGCTCTGGACGCTCAGGCTCAGCGGCCATGGGTCACGGGCCCAGCCGCTCCGCGGCACGTGGGATCTTCCCGGACCGGGGCATGAACCCGCGTCCCCTGCATCGGTAGGCGGGCTCTCAACCACTGCACCACCAGGGAAGCCCCATTTGTCTGTTTTCACTGTATAACCTGCAAGTTTGGGATACTATTATATTTTCTATTTTGCAGTTTCTGTTTTTTTCTCTGTTAACAATATGTGATTGGAGTATTTTCATTCCACTTCTTTCAGCTGTGTTAAATAGTATAGATCTATTTTGATAGAACATGCATTAAGCAACCAATTTGTATTTTATTCACTTTAAAGTGGAGCTTAATTTTTTTTTTAATTAGCTTTTAATATTTGATGTTAAGGTGTTCAAGGTACTGTAAAGTATTTAAAAATGGTTATTTTGGTAAAAAACCACACTGATTAACCTTTGTTTACTTCAGCCATCATTATTTATTATATTTCTTTTAAAAAGCTACCTGTCCTACTTCTAACCAGATGGCTTACAAAATTGTTAGTGACGGGCTTCCCTGGTGGCGCAGTGGTTGAGAGTCCACCTGCCGATGCAGGGGACGTGGGTTCGTGCCCCGGTCCGGGAAGATCCCACGTGCCGCGGAGCGGCTGGGCCCGTGAGCCATGGCCGCTGAGCCTGCGCGTCCAGAGCCTGTGCTCCGCAACGGGAAAGGCCACAACAGCGAGAGGCACGCGTACCGCAAAAAAAAAAAAAAAAAAAAAAAAAAAAAAAAAAAAAAAAAAAAAAAAAAAAAAAAAAAAAAAAAAAAAAAAAAAAAAAAATTGTTAGTGACTATTTTTGACCCACAAATTATCGTAATCTTTTACTAGGTATATGTAAATATTATAATATTGGGATACATTAATTATGTTTCAGTGTGTTATATTTCTCAGTATACGATGTACCTCATATTTTGTTGGGAGGAAAACAACTATGCATAAATGTTGCAATTAGATAAACAACTGTAATCAAGAATTTTTTGTTTTTACTTTGTGTGCACATATAAGCAAGATAGACATACATGTAGTCATGTAATTTGCATGCACATTAGAAGAAAAGTATAGCACAAATTGTGCCTGTATTATCTGTTGCTGCATAACCAATTATCACAAAGTTAGTGGCTGAAAACAACACCCATCTGTTATCTCACACAGTGTCTGTAGGTCAGAGGTCCAGCCGTGGCTTAGCTGGTCTTTAGCTCAGCACACCGCCAGGCTGAAATCAAGGCACTGGCCAGGCTGCAGTCTCACCTGCAGGCTCGACTAGGGAATGATGCACTTCCATATTCTTTCAGGTTGTTGGCAGAATTCATTTCCTTTTGGCTGTAGAAGTCATGGGACTTGCCTGTTCGTAGCTGATAACAGAGAAAGATAGTCTGTGGCTTCAAGTTTTTTATCTCTAGACCTGCTTTAAAGAGCTCACCTGATTAGGTCAGGCCCACCAGGGCACTCTCCCTTTTGATTAACTGGAAGTCAATTGATTAAGGGGCCTTGATTCTACCTGAAAAAAAAAAATCCATTCATTTTTGCCATATAATGTAGCCTAACCACTGGACATCCATCGTATTTACAAGTCTTGTCCACACTGAAGAGGAGGGCATAACACGAGGGCAGAGGTATTAGGGGTCATTTTAGAGTTCTGCCTCCCATCTCCCCTTTCCCAAGAAAAATCTCCCAAATTCAGTTATTACTGGCATTCTTTGAGTTACTAGTATATGATAGAACCTGTATTATCATTTATTAAGCACTTAAAATTGTTATTTTCACAAAAATTTTAAATGTGCCACATTTAAAATTTCTCTTATTTTCCATTGTCCACTTGACTTCCATGAACATTTGTTTGATGGCTTGCATGTTTGCCAGTATGTCAACAATTGTTGTCACTTTGCCATAGCTTGTATCATTTCCACCAAGGCACCAGTAAATTTGACTGTTATCAACATCGTATTTGTTCACTGATCCCAGCAGAAAGTCTACTTATTCACTAGTGGTTTTTGTGAACTGTTGTTGTTTTTGTTCTACTCTGTTTTTCAGCCACAACTGTGGGTGCAATGTCTACTGAACGTGGTTGCGATGCCCTGCTGTGTAAGTGGGTTTACAGGGCTCCTCCCTGACTCTCCTAGCTTCTCTGTGAGCGTTCTCTCGCCCAGGGCACCACGGAGAGCCATCACTCATGAAGTCCTGGGGAATGGGACTACCGCATGGCTGGTCAGGGCCTTAACTACCCTTGGTGGCCTTGGGAAGGAAACTAGGAATTCCCTGAGCAGTGGAGCAGAGTAGTGTCTTTTTTAGAAATAGAGCAGGTGACATAACTGTAGGTGGCAAATGGGAAGCCCTGCCAGGATGAAATAGTGGTGCCTATTTGGCAGTTAGTAGTGGACATCATGACTGGATCTGCTTGTCTACCAGTAATTCCATGTGTGTATGCGAAGGGGGAGAAACTTCTTTTGCCCAGCTTTCTCTTGCCACATGGAGGCACACCAACTAGAGAAATCATCCCAACTTTTCTCAGCAACTGTGTCACTCCTGTCCCCTTGGGTGCTGTGGAGCCTGCAAATTGGCAGGTATGAGCCCACCCCTTTTTCTTCTCTTTGGGATCTGCCTCTCCATTGCCGTGCTTCTTAATTGGTTAAGTTGGCCAAAGGCACCCTCAGTCCGTCTAGCTATGTATATGCTTCAGTATCAGAATTCCTTCCGACCCACAGCTATAAACCGCATTCACCAAAGTCCACTAGACCAGCACTGAAGGTGAATTTTCTCTGTACATTTGCCTGAATCTTGCATCAGTCTCTTCTTTGGTTCTAAACCTGAGCACTAAACATGAGTGCAATTTACTCAGCTTCCTAAAGTATTCACATCATAGATGTTGGGGAATTGTTTTATAATCACAAGAGAGATCAACATGTAGAAGAGAAATAAAATTCTTGTAAAGAAATATGATAATGAAATATGTGAAAGATATTGTGCATTTCATGGTGAACCTAGATAGTTCAAAGATGAAAAAGGTTAAATTAGGCCCAAGCCAATGATTCTTCAGGGCACGCTGCTTGAAATAAATTTTTGGTAGTGATATGTGACCATTATTAAAATATTCCAGCAGTAGATAACAAAGGATGAAGTTTTAAAAGAAAAACATACATATATGTAGACTTGCTTTTATGCTGTCATGTTGACACAGGATTTGCTTGGATGGAACCTAGATGATGGGTCTACCTTAGCCATTTTGTTGCCTTGTTAGAAGATGACATAGGGTTAGTCTTCAATCTTATTCCTTAAAAGCAAATTCTAAATATCGTAAGTTTACAAAAGATAATTTTTTTTCATACTTAGCATTTAGTAGAGCAGTAGCTTTCAAACAGTGGTACATATTAAAGTTACCTCCCCAAATCCAGTATTCACCCCAGCTCAATTTCATCAGAATCTCTTGGGACAAGGACCTAGGTATCAATATACTGATATTGATATATCAATATATATATCAAATATATATTGATATCAATAATATCAATATATATTTAAATCCAGACAGTCCCAAAGTATAGACAAGTCTAAGAACCACTGTAGCAGTAATTTGAAAGTAGTACATTCCAAATAGTCAGCGTGTAGAAATTAGAGAGAGATGGTGGGTACCAAATACATGGCCATGTTATCAAATGTGGTCATTGTGATACATTGCGAGTGTCATTCAGTGTGGAGAAACTCAAAGGAGAAAAGATTCTGAATGTTTTTTTTTTTTGCACTGGTGATAAATCAGTTGTCAGCCTGTGTGAATTATCTAATGTGTAAATTGTTAAGTATATTTCAGAGAAAAGCAGACGTTTCCCCTTGCATGTTACTCTTCATTTCAAAATCTGTCTTAACATAGGTTATGTTCACAAAGCACCCTGCAGTTTTATCAAGTATTCTCCAAGTTATAAAACTTATTGCAAAAAGACAGTTGAAGTGCAGTAACAAGCAAAAGCAAGGCCCTTGAGGAAAGGAGCCCTCAACCTTTGATTGTAAGCTCCCAGAGGGCAGGACCCAGTATTGTTCATTTCTCTGCATTCCTCAGAATCCTTAACGCTTGGTTGTGCTTCCATTAAACTCTGGATACTTGGGAAGTGATCATGGTAGGGAATTTATAGGTTGGAATGATGCAGTGAGAAAGGGCAGCATGAAATTGGAAAGGCATGGCCTTTTTTAATTCAGCTGGGTGGACCTCAAGCTGGGTTGTATTTGGTTCCCTCCTCTGTAAATGAGATTAGTGTCCTCTATCGTATCAGCTTGGTTAAGTGAGATAGTATTTGTAAAACTCCTAGGGACTGCAATAACATATATCTGTTAACATAGTTCTTTTCCATACCTGTCTTGAAAAGTTTATCTGTGTATTTAGGTAAAGCTGTGCCTATAAAAAGGAAATAAAGTAGTTGGCTTGGGTCAAAGGTTAAGGATGTTATCACATTTAAATTTGAAGGAAATGGAGAGCCCTTTATTGGTTAAAGAAACTCTTGTAGAATACAATTCAATTTCAAAAAAAATAAACAACCCAATCATAAAATGGGCAGAAGACCTAGATAGACATTTCTCCAAAGAAGACATACAGATGGCCAATTAGCACCTGAAAAGATCTTAACACTGATAATTATTAGAGAAATGCAAATCAAAACTACAATGAGGTATCACACTGGTGTCACACTGTTCAGAATGGCCATCATTAAAAAGTCTACAAATAACAAATGCTGGAGAAAAGGGGACCTTCCTATACTGTTGGTAGAAATGTAAATTGGTGCAGCCACGATGGAAAACAGTATGGAGGTTACTTAAAAAACTGAAAATAGAGTTACCGTATGATCCAGCAGTCCCACTCCTGGGCATATATCCGGAGACAACTCTAATTCGAAAAATTAGTTGTGCCTCAGTGTTCATAGCAGCACTATTTACATTAGCCAGGACATGGAAGCCACCTAAGTGTCCATCGACAGCTGAATGGAAAAGAAGATGTGGATATATACAAGGGAATGTTACTCAGCCATAAAAAAGAATGAAATAACACCCTTTGCAGCAACATGGATGGACCTAGAGATTATCATACTAAGTGAGGTAAGTCAGAAAGACAAATACCATACAATATCACTTATATGTGGAGTCTAAGATATTGAATATGATACAAATGAACTTATTTACAAAACAGAGACTCACAGACATAGAAAACAAACATGGTTACCAAGGGGGAAAGGGGGTGGGGGAGGGATAAATTAGGAGTTTGGGATTAAAATATACATACTGTTACATATAAAAGAATCAACAAGGACCTACTGTGTAGCACAGGGAACTATACTCAGTATCCTGTAATAAGCCATAATGGAAAAGAATGTGAAAAAAGAATACATATATAACCAGAACTAACACAACATTGTAAATCAACTACACTTCAATTTTAAAAAATTGTAAATTAAATATTCAAACATTAAAAAAGAAAAAAAGAAATTCTTGTAGAAATCCATGGCCCCAGGTACTTTGCTTTCCTTGTCTTCCACCTCAGTGGGAAATGACTGGCCAACTCTTGATGGGCTCTTTGGCTCACTGGTGATGTCATTGCCCTGTTTGCTTGTAGGGCTGGCCTTGGGGAAGTCATAGAGAAGGAAGGCACCGCCTGCTTTCAGCATCTCCAGGTTCAGCTTTCTGTGCCACCTTCCCTGCACCAAGGAAGCACCCCTGCCAGCCTCCCTCCACCTCTCCATCCCTCTCCTCGTAGGAGCCAGTGAGAGAACGTCTGTGTGACTGGGGGTGGGCGTGCTAGGTGGGATCTTCTCTGAACTGGGGATAGGGGTCCGTGGATTCAATCACATTCTGCCTTCAGAGGTTTGCCATCTGGGGGCTCTCACTGAGGGGTGATGAGAGGTGCCATTTCACAGAACAGTCATCAAGGCCTCAACACTCCCCGGTGCGGGGGGGGGGGCAGCGGGAGGAGTCATGGTGGCCTTTGGGGGCCAGTGCATTGTGAACAGAGGCAGTCCCTCCTCATCTTCCCCAGGTGGAGGGGCGGCTCGGGACCTTGGAGGGTGTTCCCTTCCCGAGGTCACGACAGTGACTGACAGAGGTGGGTGATGCCAGCACGAGTGGAGAATGACATGCCCTCACCCGGGCTTGCTGAAGTTGACCATCGGGGAGAAGTGTTGTGATGGCTGGCTGGCATTGCTTTGAATTTTGGTTTCTGGGTGGTGTGAAAGATGCATCCCACCTGTGCCCAGGGGCTCAGAATTGGGCTGCAGAAGGTGAATGAGATGGGCGCCCTCGGCTTCCCAGGGGACACAGTGGTGTGCTGCTCTCAGGCATGTGACTTGAAGGTTGCAGGTGGGTCATCTGGATGGCTTGGTCCCTCCTCTACAGGGTCTACTGATGCCCAGAACAGATGCTCTGGTCCGACCTACTCTCACGTGGCATGGGAGAGCTTCGTCTTTCCAGGAGCTATACAGGTGGGGCTCCTTTCAGAAAGGAGACATCACACTCAACAGGGAAGGTCACATGAAGGCCCCATTAAAAAAAGAAAAAATCCTGCCTTGACCTTTCCCTAGACGAGGAAGAGAGAAGAGAGAAGCCGCCAGCATGTAGCCTCCACGCTCTGTACAGTAGAAAATAGATGATTGACTTGAGAATGATGTTGGGGTCTTAAAATTGACAAGCATTAAGTCCTATTAACTGAAACAAGACTGTTTTAGTAACCAAGTCAATGAAAATTTAATAAATTGGACTGAGCTGTTTTGAAGCAAACCAGCCACCCAGCAGAAAAGGAAAGAGTGACAAATCGCAACAGGTAGAAGTTACTGGAGAAGAGAAAACCATTTGATATTTATACATCAACAACTGGCAACTTCTCATGTAACCAAGAATAGATAACTTTGAGACTGAGAGAAGCTGTGATAACAGCTGGTCTCCGTCTAAGTGACTTACCAGGTCTGCCGACTCATTACCAATATTCTAACCCACGTCAGCACCCTGTTATAAGCCAGTAGATAACCCATGTTACATGCAGACTGAGATCAGCATCTTTCTGGGCACTCTCTGTACAAGGCACCCTATGATGCCCTCCCCCAGGGCTTGTTTGTGCCCCTGTGTTACCATGAATTGGCAATTTAGCTAAATAGCATATAAACGAATGGAATGGAAGGTCAAAGTGAAAGCTGTGGTTTCAATGAAAGCTATAATAAGTGCCGGAAGGTGAGAATGAAAAGATAGCCATTGGATTAGGGTGTGGGAGAAAGCAGTAAGAAGTATGGTTAAAAAAATCATAAAGATCCAAAATTGGTCTTCATTCAATCTACCTCATGGTTTTGTTTTTTAATCTGCCCACCATTTTCAAATAACTGAAATGTAAACTCATAGAGCCCACACCATGCATTACATATAATGTGTGAGTATAACGTGACCTTCTGATCCAAGGCTCAGGTCTCACAGTGGCGTGTCTTCTGTGAAAAGATGGGAGATGTGTATATTATGTTCTAAGATTAAAAAATACTAAGAGATGTATCTATTTCTGTCAATTTTTTAATCATAACTGATTTTTTGGCATTTTCTTCTTATTTTAGAACACTTTTAGATTTACAGAACAATTGTGAAGATAGTATAGAGAGTTTCTGTATGCCTCACACCCAATTTTCCCTATTATCAATATCTTACATTCTTATATTACATTTGTCAGTTAATGAACCAATATTGATAATTACTCACTTAAGTCTATAGTTTATTCAGACTTCTTCACATTTTTCCTAATGTTTTTCTGTTGCAGGATCCCATCTAGGATTCTATGTTATATTTAATAGTCATGCCTCCTTAGGCTCCTCTGAGCTATGCAGTTTTTCTGACTCTTTATTTTTGATGACCTTGACAGGTTTGAGGTCAGGGATTTTTTTAGAATATCCTTCCACTGGGATTTATCTGATGTTCTTCTCATGAGTAGACTGGGGTCATGGGGTTTGGAAAGGAAGACCACAGGGATAAAGTACCGTTCCCATCACATCCTATTTAAGGGTATGTCCTGTCAACATGACTTGTTTCCATTGATGTTGACCTTGATCCCCAGGCTGGAGTTGTTGCTCAGAATCACCTGGAGAACTCACTGACCATTCACACCCTTGGGCCTGGAGCTTTTGGTTCCAGAAGTAAAAGATATTGATGACAGGTGGTTGATACAAATAGTGCAAGGACTGGAATGCAACAAATACCATTAAGATCCTTGGGCTCTGAAATTTTTAAATTCTGGGACCATCTTAGAACCAAATGGCAGGTGCCGAAACTTACAAGTTTATGGCTTAGACCAGTGGTTCTTAAATACTCAGTTGTATCAGAATCACCTGGGAGAGCTCATAAAGTACCCCCAGGGTTCCCAGGGGCCTAGAGTCATTGAAAGAGCCAGGGCCTGGGCTTTTGTATTTTTTACTAAGATTTTCAGGTGAATTTTGATATGACTGATGTTTGAGAACTAAGAATAAAAACACGGGATGTAAGATAACTTTACTGTGGAAGAGTCCTGTTTTTTCATTTTATTCTTTTCCTATCAAGCATTCAGTTCCCTACTTCAGTCACAAGCCCCTAATACTTATTAGAGAAGCCCACCCTTCCCAATTTTTATGGTGCCCTCTGCTAAGATTCATAAGTGAAGCTCTGACCTGGCTAATCAACCAACTCCATGTTCCTTGTTTCAGAACTTGATCTAGGACTGGAAAGATGAACCAAGTGAAGCTCATTCACTGGAGTTAAGCATATTGAATGGGAAAAGTGAATATATACTTTGTTTCTAACACTTTTGATGTATTGAATATTAACACATGAAATACCAAGGTAAACTTGACTCAAGAAGTGTTTTGTAATCAATAGTCAATGAACTGATTATCTAGTTATAGGCAAAACGCCGTTTTGGGACTCATGATAGATGGCTATTGTTAAAGTAATTGTGTATCAAGGCCCTGTTTGTTGAAGAGAAGGGTGATTCATTTGTAGCTGAGAGGCAGATTCACATGCCAAGAGATGTTTCTTGACGTTTTGCTCATGTGAAGGTCAATTATGGTAATTTATTTAAACAATTCAAAGTAATTGAAAGTGAGGATGTGCTTATACAGTTAATTTTTTGAAATAGCAAAATTATACCACACCTATATATGTCATGAGCATTACATATTTGTTGAGACTCGCTTAATGAAGATGAATGCTTTTTAACAAGTGATAATCCCCTAGATAATACTTTTTGAAAATCTGGATTTTATATACTGTTTTTATTGGAAGCACCGATAGCCAGTAGTATAACTTACCTAATTTTTTATTATGGGATGCTTCCTAGTTCTCAACTATTCAGTTATTTTGACCTTTATTGTTAAGAACTTGTAACTATAGAACGTTTAAATATAAAATATTTCTGTCCTTTAGTATTCAAGAGTGTGTCCTTTTTTTAAAAAAAGGAACATGGAATATTTTGCTTACTACGTGATTAACTTGGGAACATCTTGCTGGGGTAAAGCAACCGCTACAATCAGGTATTTTGTGTGGGAATCCCAGATCAGTCACTCATCAGCTGTTTGTGATGCTGAATATGTTAATTAATCTTTCTAAGTCTCGGTTTTCCCATCTGTGAAATAACTGAGATTTGTCAATGTTACATCTCTAATTCTGTGGATAAAAGAATATGCAATAAGTCTATCAATAGTATGTACTGAAATAATGGTACCTCTTTTAGAGTCTTCATCCATTGCATCTGTTACTTTTCCCCATCCCTGTCCCTACAGACACACTTGTATTCTCAATAGAGGCTTACAATTAGGAATTAAATTAACAGAAGATATTATTTAAAATGCATTATTGGTAGAATGGGAGTTGACAGTTTCAAGTCCCAGCGTTTTCAACATTGTTTTTCTTGCTCACTGGCTGAGAGGTGAAGTCTCTCAGCTCCCCACACCCTCTGCTCTGCAATCTCATGACCACAGCAAAACCAGATTCGGGCACACTTCTCCCTCCCCAGGTGTATTTATTTCCTAAGGTTGCTGTAACAAATTACCATGAACTGAGTGGCTTAAAGCAATGGAAATTTATTCTCTCACAATCTGGAGGCTAGAAGTCCTCAGTCAGCGTGTCAGAATGCTCTCCAAATGCTCTAGAGGAGAGGCCTGCCTTGACTCTTCTCGTGTTGGTTGGTTGCTGGCAATCCTTGCTGTTCCTTGGCTTGTGGCAACGGGCTCCAGTCTCTGCCTTCATCATCCCACGGCCGTTTCCCTCTATGTGTATCAGTGTCCAAATTTGCCTCTTACAAGGACACCAGTCACTGGATTAGCTCTCACCCCAATCCAGCATGACCTCTGCTTGATTACATCTGCAAAGTCCCTGTTTGCAAATAGGATCACATTCACAGGTTCCAGCTGACATAAATTTGGGGCGGGGACACTATTTAAGCCGGTTCACCAGGCTTCAGACTTCCCTCCCTAGTCCCTTCTGGAAACCAGGGTCTCTCACATGCTTTGCCCCTTTGACCCCTCTGCAAGCAGCAGCCACCCATAAGAGCAACGCATAGCCCTCCATGAAATTCTGTAGGAAGGAAAGAGGCCAAGTTCTCCTTGTGATATTATCCATGTCAACTCATTAGGTAAAATAGCTGTAAATCCTCCATGGGGTGATAGTCTCTAGGAGAAAGTGATGTCAAGTTGCAAGAGAGTTGGGGAAAATGCAGTGGAGGAACATTTGTCGTAGTTATTTAATGTTCCCGGCTGTGGTGATCTCAACCTTCATGTGCTCAGCCTCTCCCC
>RJWK010008194.1:0-39663 GCA_004363435.1 Platanista minor | reverse complement strand
CCAGGTAAGTCCCTGTTCCTCAGTTTTAAGATGGGGAAACTGAAGTCTCAGAGAGACAACCAAGTGTTTATTGAATCAGGTAGAAGGAAATCGCTGATCACTCGGCTGGGCCAACCACCTTCGAGTCGCTGCAGCAGTTCCCACACTGCTGTGGCAGTGAGTGGCGGAGTCACTCGCTCCAGGTCATTTGTTAAGGTACCCTGTGAATGTTTGCCATTCCAGAGCTCATGTAAGCCTCCCTACAGCCCTGCACGGTTGGCCCTGGTATTAAACGGCTGTTAGCGGTCAGAAAAGTGAGGAGTTGGGGAGGAGTCGGCGGTCAAGGCCGGCACGCTGTCCCCTTCCTGAGGACTGCCTGGGAGCCAGCGCACGTGGCTGGGCTCCGCCTGCCCTGCTGAGCAATCCTTTCCCAGCACGTACAGCTGAGTCACGGTCCCCTGCGGCTTTTCGCTGAGTCACGGTCCCGATATCTGTTTTCGCTGAGTCACGGTTCCAGCTGCTCCCGGTTTAATCCCTCTGGACAAAGTCCCCGCTGCCGGGCGGATGGAGGCGCGGACTCCCTGGATCCCGCACGTCCCCACTGACAGCGAAGTCCAGCAAGGCGAGCCCTCCTCTCCTCCTCCCTTGCCCTCCTCCCCAGCCTGCTGTCCTCTCCTCATCCCTGTTTTAGGGAACTAACATTTCTTAGCGGCCAGGCACAGTGCTGGAGGCTTCACACTGCAGATTGCAGAGCCCAGTGGGGTGGGCGTGATGATCCCCTTTAAGAGATGGGGATCTAGTCAAAGGCAGGGTCGTCTGGGAAACAGCCAGGCCGGAGCATCCCCAAACGACAAAGTCAGGAAACACAGAGGCTGCAGAGGGCAAAGAAGCAGGACGACTAAATGCAATGCAGCATCTGGGTTAGAACCTGGACTGAGGGAAAGGCCTATAAAGGACCTTTGAGGGCAACTGGTGAAATTTGCATGTTGGTTTTATATAATGATTTGTATAAAAGTCAAATTTCCTGATGTTTATAATTGTACTGAAGGTTACAAGAGACAGTCTTCCAGATATAATACATACTAAATGAGCCAGGAAAAATTGTTGTTGTTGTTGTTAATCGTTTATTTATCATGAGAAACTATTCCTTAGCCTAGATGTTAGTAGTTCATAGTTCAGGAACACAGGTAAGTGACAAACTTCCATGGAACTCAACCCAAAGAAATTCTTTATATTCCAAAATCACTTTGCACTCTGAAAGATACCAGCCTTCCTCATCTCCTCAAAATCTCTTACGGAATCATAATTTCTGTAGAAATCCGCATATGCCTTCTTTCTTGGTTCAGCCACAGCAAACGTACAGAAAGCTGCAACTCCCAAGGAGACAACGAACGCTCCAACAGTATGAAATCGCAGACGCTTGGCCAGAAGGCCACGCATCTGAGGTTTTGTCAAAGAACTGGAAGCCATGGTAGTTTTTCTCCCCGACGGCTCAACAACGACGTCCTTGGAGAAATGGACGGCGTTCCAGCAGCGCGCAGGCGCATAAATGGGAAAAATTTTTTTTTAATAAATATATATTATATGGGGACTTCCCTGGCAGTCCAATGGTTAAGACTCTGCAGTCCCAACGCAGGGGACATGGGTTCCATCCCTGGCCAAGGAACTAAGATCCTGCACACCGTGTAGTGTGGCCAAATAAAATTAAAAAAAATTTTAATTAAAAAATAACAAATAAATATATATTATATCAAAAAGAGTATGTATATATATAAAATCAAGAGAGAGATAGGATGAATGATAAAACAAATGTGACCAAATGCTAACCTAACAACTGGTGAGTCTAGGTGAAAGCATACAGGAATTCTCTGTATTATTCCTGCAACTTCTGCATATTTGGAATTATTTCAAAGATTACTTTTTGAGAAAAAAATAAAGATGAGGAATCTGATATTCAGAACTCCCAGCTGAGAGCCAGGTTTGTCAGATGTTAGTGACCCCACCCTACTCAGAACCATCCAGAGACTTCTAGATAGGAAGAAGGCTCTGGGGGATCCTGAAAGGGGAACTGGATGCCACTTTCTGACCAAACAACAGCTAACACTTATTACAGGCTTCCTGTACCAGGCCCAGCTCTGAGCTTCCTACAGATATTAAACTGATTTAAACCTCACCACATCCCCTTGAGCTGATGCTGCTATGACTCCTCGTTCTGTCAGACAAGGAAATGAAAGCTTAGTGGGGTTGAAGTGTACACACAAGGTAAGTCATGAATCCCAGATTTGACGGCAGTCCTTTTGCTTAGGGTTCATTGTTTTGACCAGTCTACACTACCTACAAGTGCTGTGATCAGATTGAACCGGGTCCAACCAGGTCTTGGAGCCATAGTCAGGCTCCATATTTGCCAAGCTCTCCAGCCATCTAAGCTCCCAAACACTGCACTGCTGCCTGGTCTCGCCATAGGTCTTCAGCCCCTGGACCTATGCTAATGGAGGCTAGGCAATGTTCGAGAAAGGTGCTTCTCCATCCCTCACTGCCATAGGCCCAGCTCAGTGTTGTAGAACTTAAGCATGCTTTAGAGCCAGACACACCTGGCCTCAAGTCAGAGGTAAGCTGTGTGACCATCGGCAGGAGATTTAACCCTGCTAAGCTTCATTCATTTAATACATAGTGACTTCTTGCCTTGTGCCAGGCTCTGGGCATAGAAGTGACACAATCCTTACTGTCTTCAAGGAGCTCACGGTCAGGATGGGGGCAACTGGGACACAGGGACCTCAGTGGGGGGACCCCGTAAGGTGAAGGGAAGAACATCAGCAAAGTCTGGGCTGAGTTGGTTTGTTTTACAGCTTTATTGAGATGTAACTGACATACAATAAACTCTACGTATTTGTATGCAAACTGATGAATTTTGACATATGTATACCTTGAAACCATCTCCACAATCAAGATAATGAACTTATTCGTCATTCCCAGAAGTTTCCTCATGGTCCTTCATAATCCCCCGCTCCAGTGAGATAACCACTGATCTGATTATATTAGTTTGCATTTCCTGAAACTTTATGTAGTTCTATATACATTTCATATATAATTTATATAAATGGAATTATACAGTAAGTACTCTTTTGGGGGGGGGGCTGGCTTCTTTTACTCAGCATAATCACTTTGAGACTCATTCATGTTGTGAGGGTCAATGGTTCATTCCATTTCGTGGCTGAGTATCCAGAGTATGTTCATACCACAGTTTGTTTATCCATTCACCTGTTGATGGGCTGTTTCCAGTTTGAGACTTTTGCAAATAAAGCCACTGTGATCATTCATGTACAAGTGTGAACATACGCTTTCACTTCTTGTAGGTAAATACGTACCTAGGAGTGGAATCACTGGGTTGTATGGTAGGTGTATGTTTAGCCTCTTAAGAAATTGCCAGACCGTTTTTCAAAGTGGTTGTACTGTAGGGGAGGGAAAAACCTTTTTCTCTACCCTCCTAGGTTCCCAGCTGGGGGCCCTGGAAATTAAGCCGATGAAAGATAAATTAGGGACTTCCCGGGTGGCGCAGTGGTTAAGACTCTGAGCTCCCAACGCAGGAGGCCCGGGTTCGATCCTTGGTCAGGGAACTAGATCCCACGTGCATGCCACAACTAAGAGTTTGCATGCTACAACTAAGGAGTCACGTGCTGCAACTAAGGAGCCGGCGAGCTGCAACTAAGACCCGGTGCAACCAAATTAATTAATTAATTAATTGACTTTTAAAAAGATAAATTAATAAAGAGAGAAGCAGAGTGTATTAACACACACAGCGTACATCCACATGGGAGGATCACAGTGCTGAGTAACTCAAAAGAGTGGTTAGAACCGGGGCTTATGTAGCATCTTAGAATAAATGTGTAGACAGGTGACAAGAAAAAGGGAAAAGAGTTTAGGCTTTGGGGGGCAGCAAGCTGGGGGAGGGTAAATATATGGGAGAAACTAATGGAAGATAAGGGTTAATTTGGTAAGGTTTGTTATGCCGATTCCTCTGAGTGCCATCCCTGGGCTAAGAGTCGGGAGTTGTCTAAGCCTGCTTTGAAGCAAGTAAGGGGGAAAGCAGAGAACGGTTTCCTGGCATTTGCTGTTCCTCAGTTGTCTTCAGCTCAAAAGAACCCTTATACCAAAGTGGTAGTTTGCGGGCTGTCACACTCTGGCCTCCTGCAAGTACCATGTTACGTTCCCACGAGCAGTAAATGAGTGTTCTCGTTGCTCTGCATTCTTGACAGCAGTTAAGAACCAGCCTTTAATTTTAGCCATCAGGATAGGTATGTAGTGATTGATGTCTCATACCAGTTTTAATTTGCATTTCCCTAACGACCTATGAACTTGAATATCTTTTCATGTGTTTAGTTATCTTCTCTGGTAGATTGTCTGTTCAGACTTTTTACCAGTTTTTATTATTTATTTGTTTGTTTATTTGTTTGTTTGTTTATTTTGCGGTACGCGGGCCTCTCACTGTTGTGGCCTCTCCCGTTGCGGAGCACAGGCTCCGGACGCGCAGGCTCAGCGGCCATGGCTCACGGGCCCAGCCGCTCCGCGGCATGTGGGACCCTTCCGGACCAGGGCACGAACCCGTGTCCCCAGCATCGGCAGGTGGACTCTCAACCACTGAGCCGCCAGGGAAGCCCTTTACCTGTTTTTAAAAGTTCACTTATTTGCCTGATTATTGAATCATATCGGTTCTTCACATATTCTACAGACAAGTCCTTTGTTGGATGTATTTTTGCAAATATTTTCTTCTAGTCTCTGACGCCTCTTGGTCACAGTGTCTTTGAAGGGGCAAAAGTCTTAACTTTTAATGCAGTCCCACTGGTTGTTTCTTTTCTTTCATATTTTGTGGGGGGTTTGGGGTTTTTCTGGTTGTATTTGAGAAATCTTTGCCAAATCTAAGGTCAGTAAGATTTTCCTTTATGATTTATTCTATATGTTTTATAGGTTTAGCTATTTCATGGAAGCCTATAATCTGTTTCTGGGCTGAGTCTTGAGAGGTGACCAGCCCAGCAAAGGGACAGAAGAGAGCATTCTAGGCAAGAGGGACCAGAGGCGTGGGAGCCTCGGTCGTTCAGGGGGAGGTGGGTATTCCTGAGACTGGCACACAGGGTGTGAGGGAGCAAGAAGGGTGAGATCCCTCCCACTGGACGCGTGGCTGAGGGCTGGGAGTGCCAGGCTAAAGAGTGCACTTTATCCCAGGGGCCATGTGGAGCTAGCCACGCATGTTGACCAGAGGAGTGGTGCCAGCACTTCAGTTGCCTTATCAGCAAAATCAGGGGCAGGAGAAGGAGGAGATAAGGAATGAAAAGGTGTTCCATCAGGGCCAGGGCCCCCCTATTCTCCTGTTTTTTTGTGGGTGAGGGCACCCAGCCCTCCCAGGAAGGTCATGATAAGCAACCCCCATTAAATGCTAACATTTCCTGGTGACCGTCTTACTGCTTTGGGGAGCTCTTTTTATTTCTCCTCTCTCTCTTTTTTACTTTATTTTTATTTGTATTAAGGTACAGTTAATTTACAACGTTGTGTTAGTTTCAAGAGGACAAAGTGATTCAGTTATACATATATAATATGGGGAGCTCTTTTATTAGGAATGTTCATCTTTTGTCTGTTACACGTGGAGCAAACTTTTTTCTCCCATTCTCCTGGTGGGGTTTCAACCTCCTTTATGAGGTCTCTCACAACCCTGAAAGATTCAGTGTTTTGCAGTCCAGACTGAGGATGGTTTCCACGACTTGGGCTCGTCTGCCTTGCGGAGAGGAAGGCTGTGCTCCATTTAGGCGGCCCATCACTACCGCGCTCCCCGTGCCACCCCCCCTCGCCCCACCCCGGCTGGGTCAAGGTCTGTGTGGGGCGTGGGTGCGCTCAGGACACCCTGAGTGACCCTGTTTACCTGGGATGCCCCCTGCTTGAGGACACCCGGGTGGGGGTCCACCGATTCTCCTGGAATACCTGTCCAGCTGAAGCCAGAGGCCGCCCACCCCCCAACCCCGTGTTCCCCCAGCCTCAGCGGGGGCCTCGCCTCTGTTTTTCACTTTGGAGCCTCGGGAGCTGCAGCCCTGGCCCCTCCCTGCAGTGCAAACCACTTCTGTTTTCCAGGCAGGCGGGCGGGCGGCGCCTTCGGAATGCTGAGTCTCCGTTTCCACGTTCCCCTCGCGCCGCTGCGTTTCTGCTGTGTCATGGTTGGGAGGGGGGACTGGCGGAGACAGGAAAGGCAGATTTTGCTGAGTCACCAGCTGCTTCCTCAGCCTCCAACGGGGTGCTTGGTGGAAGGGCAGCTTTCACAGCTGGCAGGAGGAAGTGAAACTTCTAGAACAGGGTAGAAGCTTCCCACTCAAGTGTTTGCACAGCGTTGGCAAAGCCCTGTCCCATACATCTCAAAATGGATTTGTCCAAGACTGAGCTGCTGAGGTCCCCCACTGCAGTAAACTGACAATTCCATCCTCCCACTTGGCTGAACCAAAATCTTTGGAGTTACCCTTGACGTCTCCTCTTCTCACATCCCATTTCCTGTCCTTCAGACATTCTTGGTAGCACTGCCTTTAAAATATGAATGTCCTAGGCCACTTCTCTCCCCGTCCTTTCCAAGCCACCATCATCTCTCCCTGGATTTGTGCAGTAGGTAGCCTTCTGCCCATGTCCTGTGTCACCCATAGCAACCAGTGATTGATCCCAGGAAACCCCAAGTGAGACCCCAGCACTCCTCCCCTCCAAGCCTTGGAGTCTCCCCTACTCGCAAAAGGTCATTGCAATGGCCTGCAGGCCCTACAGGCTCTGTTCCCATCTCTTCTGCTCCCATCTTCTGCCCCGTCCCCTCCCACTCTCTGCTGCAGCCACACTGGCCTCCATGCTGCTGCCTGTCCCTGCTGGGTCTGTGCCACCTGGGGCCTCGGCTGTGCCTTTTCCCTGCGGCCGCAAAACAACGTCCCACCCCCGATATCTCCCAGCCTGTATGGCCCACCCTGACCTGACTCTGACTTAGCATCACGATCGCTGAGTCCTTTTCACACTTCATGTCTCTTCTGCTTCCAGCCTGGGAAAGTTCTCTACTTTTAAGGGCTCCTGTGACTAGACTGGGCCCACCCAGAGACTCGAGGGTGATCTCCCTACTTTGAGGTCTGTAACCTTAATTACATCTGCAAAGTATGACCCTATTCGATGGTAATAGAACATATTCACAGGTTGCAGGGATTAGGCAAGGACATCTTCGTGGGACCATGATTCTGCCCACCACAGATAAACGCCCACCTCCTGGGTTTGGGGAGGATGAAACATGACCATGCTTGGGAGAATGCTTGGTTCAGAGCAGACCCCAGTGTTTCTTTCCGATTTCCACTCACATTTGTCTCTGGTGCCCCCTGCCCCCTTTCTGGATCATTTCCCCAGGCCCAGACTTCATTAGGACCCTGAGCATCCACATTCTGTCAAGGTGGGCTTCTAGCCTCTTCAGCTTCGTACCTTGAGCACACATACAAAACTGGCCCGTTTCAGCTGCTCGAGCATTTGACTCTGAAAGGAAATCCCGGAGAGAGGGTGGTGGGTTCTCTGATGCAATAAAGCTGTAACGCTGGAAGATGGCAGGAAGGGTCTCTCTATCCATCCCTGTCCTGCTTCCTGAAGCTGTCGTGGCAGATACCACAAACACAGTGGTTTGAAACAACACAGATTTATTCTCTGGAGTTCCGGAGGTCAGAAGTCCTGAAATGGGTGGGCAGGGCTGCATTCCTTCCGGAGTTCTAGGGGAGAAGCTACTTCCTCGCCTTTTCTAGCTTTTGGAAGGTGTGTGCTTTCCTTGGCTCGTGGCCCCTAACTCCATCTTCAAAGTTAGCAGCACAGCAGCATCTTCCAATCTCTCTGTGTCCTGCTTCCCTTATCACATCACCTTCCGTACCTGTAACCCTCCAGCCTCCCTCTTATAAGGACTTTTCTGATCACATTAGGCCCATGAGGATAATATAGGATAATCTCTCCATTTTAACATCCTTAATTTCATCCCATCTGCAAAAACCGTTTTGCCATGTAAGGTAACATATGCAGAGGTTCTGGGGATTAGGATGTGGACATCAGCCTACCACAGAAGGAGAAAGAATACCATTCAAATAATTCCAGTTGCTTGAGGACAGGGAAGCGGGGTGGGGTGGGGTGGGGGGGAGTCAAGAAGCTGAATCAGCACGGAGAAGGGCCACAAGCTCAACACTGGGACAGACAAGACCCTGATCAACTCTGACCCGGCCTCCTTTGCCCTGGGGTTGTCTGGGACGGAGGGGTGGTCTCTTCTTACCAAGTCAGGGGCTCCCAGGGAAGAAGCTAGAATAAGTAGCAAACCTGGACTGGGAGCCAGGAACTCTGGGTCACTGAAGGCTCTGTGTCCTATGGGGCACAGCCTGGGGAAGTCACTCCCTTCTTGGGCCCTCTGCTCCCCCGTGTTAAGTACGAAGATGTCAAGTCACACGAGCTTTACTTTCTGGGGTTTCGGAACGGACAGGTTGATGGGAAGCATTCAGACCTTCACACTCTTATCCTAGCCCCCCTGTAAGAAGGCATGTGGTGTGGGGGTCAGGAGTATGGGCTGTGGCTTCAAAGTGCCATGGTTTGAATCCTGGCTCTGTTATCACTAGCTGTGTGACTTGGGAAAACTACTTAACCTCTCTGTGCCTTAATATTTACATGGACAAAACACAGATGAAAATGACAGAGCTGTTGCCAGGACTAAATGCAATCTTGCACGTAAACGTTCTACACATAGTAAGTGTTCAATAAAGTTTGGCTCAGATCGCAATTTGTAATTGTAGCTTGATTCTAGCCCTTTCTGGCAGCCTAGCAGTATTATCATGTTTACCAGAAAGAGATCTTGTGGCAACTATTTATTTATTCATTCATTCATTCAATGTTGTCGGCTACTTGCCAGGCATGGTTCCAGTCTCTGGAGATTTCACAAAACAAAGCAAAGCCCCTGCCCTCCTGGAGCTTACATTCTATTGGGGGCATCTGTTTCTAAAAGTCGTTCTTTCTAGAAAGTTCTTGGCCACTCTTTTTTAAATCTTTTAGCAGCTCCAGTTCTAGGTCTGACCTCTGTGAATCCTGTGAACCAGTAAATGCCACCCTTTGCAGAATGAGCCTTTCAAGGACAACCTTGGAGATGACTTCTGGGCTGTAATGGGATAACCATGTTCCTTCGGGTGGTCTTCCCCTCCACTGTATTCTGGGCGATGACACTGCACCTTACATTTTTAAATCTTTGTGCCAGACTGCTTGGGTTCAAGCCCTTAACCTCTCTGCCTCAGCTTCCTCACTTGTAAAATGGGGACAATAACAGTACCAACCTTATGGAGTTATTATGAGGATTTAATCAGTTAATACATGCGTTCAGTATAGCGTCTGGCGCATTGTGAGTTCTCAGTGAATATTAGCTGTTAGTATTGCTATCACTGTTCACTGAAGCAGAAGGTGGGTATATAATTTATACCAAGAGCTGAACTCCTTGGCATATAGCCCTTCTATCTAGGAGGCTCAGCAACCCCCAGGTCATTGGATTGATTTGGTGACTGAAATTCAGGTCAGTGACCCTGGAAGAGTGTGGATCATGGGCCAGAGCTCTGACCTTGGACTGGACGGACACACTGACCTCCCGTACCTGCCTGGTTCTTCCAGACTGTCTCCAAACATTGGAGACTCCTATAGGGGTACAGCTGGGAAGGCATGCCTCAGCCACCGTAGTCCCCCAGTTGGGGAAGCTGTGCATGACGGGCGGTCCTCAAGCCTGTACTCACTCACATTCCTTCAGAAGTGGGGCACTGGGGCTTCCCTGGTGGTGCAGTGGTTAAGAATCTGCCTGCCAATGCAGAAGACACGGGTTCAAGCCCTGGTCCGGGAAGATCCCACATGCCACAGAGCAACTAAGGTCATGCGCCACAACTACTGAGCCTGCACTCTAGAGCCAACGAGCCACAACTACTGAGCCTGTGCTCTAGAGCCCACGCGCCACAACTACTGAAACCCATGTGCCTAGAGCCTGTGCTCCGCAACAAGAAAAACCAGCACAATGAGAAGCCCGCGCACCTCAACTACCGAAGCCCGCGTGCCTAGAGCCTGTGCCCCGCAACAAAGAACAGCCCCCGCTTGCCGCAACTAGAGAAAGCCCACACACAGCAACGAAGACCCAACGCAGCCAGAAATAAGTAAATAAATAAATAAATATTAAAAAATAAATAAACTCTATAAAAAAAAAAGAAGTGGGGCACTTGCTACCCTGTTTACAAACAACATCCTTGTAATGAGCCAAAATTACCTTTTTTGTTTGTTTTGTTTAATCTAGAATCTAGTATTGCAGCATTGGGTGGGGGCTTTAGGAATCATCCTCGCTGTTTGTTTTGTCATCTGGGCTCACCCAGTGACCTACTTATCCCCAGTCCTAAGGGATCAATCTGCAGAATTAATTCCATAGTTGATCAGAGGGCCAGCTCTGTTCCAGGCCTGATGCGGGCACTGAGGATGAGATGAATCAGACCTGATGAGTCCTGGAAGAGCGCCCTATGCAGGTAAGCAGGGAGGTGGTCTGGATGACCAGCATTGCTGTCCAGTTGGGTACCAAGTGCTGAGGAGGCAGGCAGTGACCTGGACTCACCCTGGGGCTTGGGTCCCGTC
Source organism: Platanista minor (assembly GCA_004363435.1). Lineage (NCBI taxonomy): Eukaryota > Metazoa > Chordata > Mammalia > Artiodactyla > Platanistidae > Platanista > Platanista minor. The sequence continues at coordinate 29,025 of RJWK010008194.1, read as the reverse complement.
TTCCTGCTTATGCATGCCACTTCATCCCCAGCCTCAGTTTCGCTGTCTGTAAAATGGTAGTGATCTACCCCACAGGGTAACCGGAGGGATGAACCATGAAAACAGTGCAGTCTCTAGCACGTAGTAGGTTCTCAAGAGAGAAAAAAAAAAAAGGCCCTAAGTGGACATTTAAAGGGTGTATGAGGAGGCAGGCTGCCAGCTGAGGGACCCGGGAGGAGGTGATACTTAGGGAACAGGCTGGGGAGGGGGAAGGGGGGAACTGCAGGCAAGCTCTGGGGTCGGTGAGTCCCTGACGTTGCCCCACCCCCCCACCTCCTGCTCTGAGAAGCGCTGCCTCCCAGCCCTCTGGAACCATTCAGATCCCTGGAGCGTTCAAGTCCCATCACTGGGTGGGAGGCTCTGGAAGTGGCAAGATCACACAGCTGCTCAGATTTCCAGAAGTTGTTGGTTTTTGTTTTTGTTTTTTTCTTTTCACGTCCTGTTTTAAATAGATTTGTTTTCCAAGGGTCATAAGACCGCTCCTCCTCCACCCCCGCAGGCCAGGGGCGGGCGGGGCGCCGGCCTCCGCGGGTGTTGCAATGTCGGGCCACTAAGTGTGGATCGGCTGTCTGGCGGCGGCCACGTGACCAGCCCCGGGGATAAATAGACGGCGCGGTCTGGGCTCTGCACAGTCGCCCTCCCGCCTCCAAGAGCCCGTCCCGAGCCGTCGGAGCCAGGACCAGATCCCGCCCCAGCACCGCCGCAGGATGGAGCGCCCGCAGCCAGACAGGCAAGCGCGGGGCGAGGGACCGGCCTCTCCCGGGGAGCGGCAGCCCCTGCCCTCCCGCCGAGCTGCCGAGACTCAGCCGGGCAGCAGGAAGAGACCTCGCTGGGCGACCGGTCTCTTGGGCTTTGGTATAAGAAGGAGCGGGGTTTCAGTCCCGCCCGGTGGGGTAGTCGGAGGGATGAAAGATGATATACATGCCTGGCTCCCTGGTTTCGGGTGGGTGACCCGATGGGCGTGTTGCCATGGGATCCAATTTTGTTTTTGGCTTTGGACTTGTGTGTGCTTGGAGGTGGCCGTGTGCTGAATCCGAGATTCTGGGGGCTCCGAGGCTGGGTGAGAGTGCCTGCTTTTCTCACTAGAGCCCCCTCTTGGCCGCATCCACTTCTCACTACCAGTTGAATGCAGGAGCAGGACATCACCGTGGCTTCTGTGTACGCGTTTACCGATGAGGATGGCACACCTGGGGGAGGCAGCAAGGCCAAGGTTCTCTGGCTAGCTGGGATGTGAACCTTGGTCTGTCCACCTCCAAGTCTGGCTCCTTTCCTTCTCCCAAGAATTTGATCAGCACGTACAGAAGAGGGGATGATGTTTCTGGAAGAGGTGTGGGAGAGAAAGGAGAAATGACCCTTTTCTGGGAGGTGGATACAGACATACAGCAGAAATACTCTCCGAAAAGGACTTTTTCTCTGAGTAAAGCTGAGTTTACTTAGCCTTTTTAACTCAAACACTTTTGTGATGAGCAAAATATTATAAGGAGTCATGAGATTTGTATCTGAGCTCAACAAAGTTAATGAATTAAAATTTGGGTCTAAAAGCCAATCAAAGCACTTACAAAGTTGAATGTGAATGTGCATCCTGCCCACTGCTGTTTCTCCCCGGGTTGTGCTGCTCCCTTCTCTCCTCCATTGAGAATAACTGGTACCAGGACTTCCCTCTTGGTTTGGGGGGGACCGTGTTTCATAGTATCTTAATGACTGAAAAGTGTGGATGGGGCTGCATCTTAAGGCAGTTGGGAACATGGCTGTTTGTTAAGGTGGGAGGCTGGATTTCTGCAGAGAAGCCTGATAAAAGCTGAAATCTCTTTAAGTCTTGCCGACAGGCGGGGGTACCCTCAGAAGCTCAACGTTGGGAAGAACCTTGCTCAGAGCCCGCCCCTTGTTCACGTCCCTCCCTTCCTCTGTAGCATGCCCCAGGATTTGTCAGAGGCCCTGAAGGAGGCCACCAAGGAGGTGCACACCCTGGCGGAGAATGCCGAGTTCATGAAAAACTTTCAGAAGGGTGAGGTGACCCGAGAAGGCTTTAAGGTATGTGGCCTGGTGGTACCAGCCCTGGCAGAGGGTATGTTGGGTGTGGGTGCTCCCAAGGCTCAGGGCAGTGGTTTAAGTGGGGTTGGGGACCAGGGATGCTGAGGGGCCAGATGGGCATATTCAAGGGAATCTTTTTACAGATCGTGACATTGAGGCTCAGAGAGGGGAGGTGACTTACCCAAGGTCACACAGCAGATTCACAGCCTGCTATGTGGTGTTGTGGAGGGGCTGGGGCAGTACTACCATCGGCTGACCACCTAGGCTCTGCTTGGCATTTTACTTAATTTCTAATTGGTGCCTCAGTCTTGATAAGGAAGATGAGAAAGGGAAGGCTCAGAGAGATTAAATAATTACCAGATCACACAGCCAGTAGGTAAATGGGGAAGGCCAAAATGGAACCAAGGCTGGTTTCATTTCAGAGCTTATGCTTCTGACCTAGTTCTCATCTGCCTCTGAAGGCAAGGGGGAATGTGGGTTCGAGCCCGAGCGCATCCATTTCCTAATAGTAAGACTATGGACACCTCATCTCTCCTCCCTAAGGTACCTTTTTCTCATTCATGAAATGAGATTTTTCAACAGCAGGGTTTTCTTTTCTTCTTTTTTTTTTTGTGTGTGTGTGCTGCATGGCATGTGGGATCTTAGTTCCCCGACCAGGGATTGAACCCATGCCCCCTGCAGTGGAAGCTCAGAGTCCTAACCGCTGGATTGCCAGGGAATTCCCTGCAGGGTTTTCTTAAGTGCTCGTTGTACGTGAGGCACAGGTTTTGCTATTCCCAGTACAACTGTGAAATTCATACAAATAGAAGGAAAGCCTGTGGTAAAGAACCAGGCAGGCGCTGGGTGTGAGAAAAGGCTCGTTCAGGTTGAGCTGTGGGGCTGGGGAGCTGTAGCCCTCCACTCCTGATACCCCTGCCTTTTGTTTTCGGGAGGCTCTCCCGCTTCCAACATGAGAGGTACTTCAGTGAAGGGAGATTTAAGGTGCAGCTCTGAGGGGTTGGGGCCCTGGGCTGTGCCCTTGCTCCCTCGTCCTCCCCAACCACCACCCCCAAAAAAAAAAAAAAAAAGCACGATGGTCTCTGACTTAAGTGCTAAGTGCCCGGCTGCACCTAGTGCTTTACCTGTGTCATCCTGCTGGACCTGCGCACCAGCCCCATTACTGTGTGGTTGGATTGTCCCTTTTTTCAGGGAAGGGAACTAAGGCTTGACTTGTGCAGAGCCACTCAGACCTCACATCGCCCAGAGAGGGTGAGTGGCTTATCCATAGTCACACAGCTGAGGACTGGCTGAGCCGAGTTAGTACCAGGTTGGTCACAGTTGAAAGCCTGGGCTGTTCTGTACCAGGCTGCCTGGCTTTCTGCCCTGGTGAGAAATGGTGCTGCTGTGAATGTTTATGGCTCAGAAATCATCTGGAAACCTCGACCAGAACATTTAACCTTTGTCCGCCTTCAAACTCAAACTAGAGAATTCACGTGTAACGGGAGTTCCCCGAACCAAGGAGCACTGGGCCTGTCCCCCAGCTCAGTTTCCAGAGGGCTCCTTTGGGGAGGAGGACCATGCCCTGTAGATGGTCACCCAGAGGTCAAAGCCCGGAGGTGCCTGGCATCTCCTATAAGTGCTTTCATGCACGTACGTTTTCCAGAGCCGGGATGGCCCCCCTGGCCATGCCTGGGCTTGGCTCCATTTCCATTTCTTACTAGCTGTGTGACCTCCATGTCGCGTACTCTCTCTGAGCCTTAGTTTCCTTTTCTGTAAAATGGGCATAGCTATGCCTTTGTTGGATTTTTCCAAGGATGAAGTGAGTCTGCGTGTTTTATCCAGTGTGTTTTAGGCCCAGACAGTGCATGATTGAATTTCTCTCTTGTGGCACTCCCTCTGGCTGCTGTGTGGAGGGGATCGGAGGGGCTGGCAGGAGGTGGGGGCCCGGTCCGGGGAGGTGACGCGGGTCCCTCTGAAGGCAGTAGCGTGAAGGGGCTGGATGGGGGGGGAGTTCTTACACTGACCTGCTCGCTCGGGTTTCAGCTGATAATGGCATCTCTGTACCACATCTACGTGGCCCTGGAGGAGGAGATCGAACACAACAGGGAGAAGCCGGTCTACGCTCCCCTCTACTTCCCAGAAGAGTTGCACCGAAGGGAGGCCCTCGAGCAGGACATGGCCTTCTGGTATGGGTCCCGCTGGCAGGAGGCCATCCCCTACACGCAGGCCACCAGGCGCTATGTGCAGCGACTCCAAGAGGTGGGGCACGCCGAGCCCGAGTTGCTGGTGGCCCATACCTACACCCGCTACCTGGGTGACCTGTCTGGGGGCCAGGTCCTCAAGAAGATCGCTCAGAAGTCCCTGGACCTGCCCAGCTCCGGAGAGGGCCTAGCCTTCTTCACTTTCCCCAACGTCGCCAGTGCCACCAAGTTCAAGCAGCTGTACCGCTCCCGTATGAACACTCTGGAGATGACCCCCGAGGTCAAGAAGAGGGTCCTCGACGAGGCCAAGACTGCCTTCCTACTCAATATCCAGGTGAGGGTCTGGCCGCTCTGCCTGGCCGCCGCGTCCCCCACCTGCTCCTCCAGGGACATTTCACACAGAGCAGGGGAGGGGGTGGGGGTGGGGCCAAGGGTCACGGTTAGGGGCAGGGGCTCGGGGGCCAGGGTTCCACTTCTGCCACTTACTGGCTGGGTGATGTTGGGCAAATCCCTTAATCGCTTTGTACTTCAGTTTTCCTATCTGTAAAATGGGGAAATGACATTATCGCGTAAGAGTTGTGAGGTTTAAGCAAATTTAAATCAATCAGGTCCTAATAGCATGGCCTGGCGTGGCATTAGCTGTCTAACATCAGCTATGGTTATTGTGGGTTGTGAGCGTCACCACCGTGGCACTCTGTGGCAATCCTCTGTGACGACATACAAGTTGCCTGTGCATTTGTGTAGCCAGGTGGGCACTGCAGGGGTCACGGGTCGTCCATGGGGACTGGGGCTCCCAGCTTATGGTCTCCCTGGCTCTTTATTCCCAGCCTGGGACCCCAGAAGAGCCTGGTCCGAGCGCTCCTTAATGGAGCAATGCCCCTCCCTTGCATTCCCCTAAAAAACATCATCGCCCACAAAAAAACCTGGTCAGTCCTCCAAGAAAATCTGTCTTTCAGAGAGGTGGTTGTAGAAAGAAAAGGGAGGTTTGGAGCCAGAGCCCCACTGGAGGGTTGGCTTGTGCTGCCTGACCTCTGGGTTAGCCTCGGCCCCAGGCACTGAGTCTCTGGGAGCTGCAGTTTTCTCATCTGTAAACCCTGGCTAATGAATACCATGGAGCAGCACACTTGCCAGGAGCAAATCTCACCAAGAGAATGGAGTGCCTGCTAGGGTACCACTTGTGACATGATAAGTTGCAGAGGGATCCCGACATAAGGGCATGAGTGGCCACGGTGAACCCTGAATTCAGGGTGGCTATTACTGGGGAGCATTTGGGGAGGAGCAGGCAGGCGGGTCAGATGGACTTGTGACATCTTATCTCTTAAGCTGGGTGAAAGGTCCATGGATGTTCAGTATCTTTTCCTGTGATTTTGGTATGTCCTAATGTTTCACAACCGCACCTCAAACCTCCCTTCAGCTGGCCCGTCCCCACCTCTCATGGAGACATGTGTCTTTTGTCTTGCAGCTGTTTGAGGAGTTGCAGGGGCTACTGACTCAGGACGCCAAGGACCAGAGCCCCTCGCGGGCACCAGGCCTTCGCAGGCGGGCTGGCAGCAGGGCGCAAGGTGAGGGCTTCTGGGGGCGGCATTTGGAAGGGCGTATGGCTCAGCTCTCTGGCTCCAGCACCTGTTGAGTCTTCTGTCTCCTCAATGTTTTAAATGCGAAGTCGGGCGTGGGCAGAGGGCATGGGGCCAGCCTTCAGCGGGTGACTGCAGCCACGTGCGTGACCCCTCCACGCCTCGGTCTCCCCAGTTCTAGAATCAGGGAGGTTGGGCTTGTTTCTAGGTCACTGGCTTGAAAGGAAGACTTGCACACCAAGGACCCTCAGAAGTCATGGCAAAGCTCTCTCCCCTCTTAATTGAGGTTCCTTTGGGGGCCTTTTAATGGTTCCCACGTAGAGACGCCCTGACATGGGGCAGGGAGCCCAGGACAGCTGCTAGCACTTCCCCCGCCATGGACGCAGGGAAGACGTGTAACCTCGGGGTCGTGTCTCGTGTTAGTCCCTCCCTCACACTTCTCAGACAGCTCTCGACGGGGTGGCTGTGCTGAGAAAATATCTGGGAAACTTCCAAAAGCACCAAAGTGCTCCACCAAATGTCCCCTGACACCCCTGTGGGTGGCAGTGTGGCTTCGGGAGTTGGGGGAGGGGAGGGGTGACGCTCAGCCACGCGCTTGGCAGGTCACCTCAGGCCTTCACTCCTGGGGCCACCCTCGCCCGCCTGCCCTGCGGCTTTCTCATGTGTGCCAGGCCCATGTCGACCCCTCTGTTGGCGCGATTGAGCCCGGGAACATTGGAATGTGGCCAGTCCTGGTGGGCTTGGCTACCTGGTGGGGGTGAGGGGACTTGGCCCTAATGCACTAGTTCTCAAAGTGTGGTCCCCTGGGTATCCCTGGAGGGTACTTCCTCACAATGTAACCGAAAATGGAAGACTGGAGAGCTTGGAGAAGTAGTAAGCTCCCTGTCTTCGGAGGTATGTAAGCAGTGGCCAGAGGGCTACTGGTTTGCATTGAGCGGGACTGTACTAGACCCTGCTGAGGCCCCTCTGCTTTGTCTTTCTGTGATGTTAGATGGGCCCACCTCTGTCCTCCTGGTGTTGACACTGTCCCCTTTCCCTTTCAGACTCTGCTCCCACGGAGGCATCCAGGGGGAAGCCCCAGCTCAACATCCTCTCCCAGGTGCCGCTCATGCGATGGGTCCTCACGTTCAGCTTTCTGGTGGCAACGGTCGCCGTGGGGCTTTACACCCTGTGAATGTAAGCATGCTGGCTCCTGGCTGTGAACTCTTTTTGGAGAGGGACAGCCTCTTGGCTGACTTCACTCCCTTGGGCAGGGGGAGTGGGAGCAGCTGTTGGGGTCCCTGCCGTCTCCCTGCATCCCTCTCTCTGTGGAAGAAAGGAGTCTGCGGCATCTCCCCCAACCAAAAGCACGTCCAGCCAATGACCTGAACTTTAGAGTGGGACGAGGGGTCCTGCCCAGCCCCGAGGGCACCCTCCCCACCCCGTTCCTGCAGCAGAGCCCAAAAGATGTAGCCAGAAGCGACCCCTGTCGTGAACCTCCAAGTGCCCTGGGTCCCCGGTCTCCTTGCTGACATGCTGTGACCGCCTGCCCCTGGGCCATGGCAGTTTTTGTATAAATATGCAAAGATGTTGTGTCTCATGTTTCCGTCTTGTTTTTGTTGGAGCCACTTTTCGTTCCTGACTCGGCCTGAGCTGCGGTATGTTGTTGTGTTCTGTTTTGTTTTTATAACAGGGTTGGAGTGGGAGGGAGGGGTTTAACAGCACTGTGGCCTTGGTCGCTAACTTTTATGTGAAATAATAAACTACATGGCTTAATAGTAACCTGAAGTGTTTTTCTTGGGCTCTGTTACCTTTGGGGAGCTGACTTTTCCTCACTTGTTTCTTGAAAGCCTGGTGTGGGGAGAAGGGGTGAAGGCGGGGATGGCAGGAGCTGGTTTGGGATGTTGTGCTCTGTTCTGAGGATGGGGGTGGGGTGGGGTGACCTTTAAGCAGTCGGTGGGCAGATCTTTGTGGTGAACCCTGCTTGATGCAAGACTCAGCTTTACTGAGGATGGGATTCCCTGTTAGGCTGAAATGAGCAGATTCTGGGATAAAATTTGTGTCCTGTACAGTGAATCCTAGGGACTGGAGTATGATCCCTGGTTCAAATCCCTGCTACTCCGTTTTGTAGCTCTGCCTTTGGGGTTAGTTATTAACCTTTTTGGGGCCCAGTTCTGTCACCTTTAACATGAATACAGTGAGACCCAGTGAGATCTGTTTTTTGTTTGTTTGTTTTGTTTGTTTGTTTGTTTTGCGGTATGCGGTCCTCTCACTGTTATGGTCTCTTCCATTGCGGAGCACAGGCTCTGGACGCGCAGGCCCACGGGCCCAGCCGCTCTGCGGCACGTGGGATCTTCCCAGACCAGGGCACGAACCCGTGTCCCCTGCATCGGCAGGGGGACTCTCAACCACTGTGCCACCAGGGAAGCCCAGCTCATCTGTTTTGAGAATCAAATGAGATGCATGTAAAATACCAACAGTGTATAATACTATTATGAAACAAGGGAGATCAGTGTTTTGTGATTCTTGCTAATCATCTCACCCATGATATCATCTCATTTGATCCTCAGAGAAAAGCTGTGAGGAGTGTTAAGGCTCTCTGAGGGTCAGGAAGGATTTAAACCAGGTCTGGCCAGTTCTAAACCCAAGTCTTTTCCACTCTCCGAAGTCCTGAAAGCCACTGAAATGGTAGAAATGCAGCCTCCCAATCTGGGAGAGTGAAAGCCCTTGGCTGGAGGTGTATTTAGCAAAGCAGGGGACAAGGCTTTTCCTTATACGACGACTCCTATGTGAGTGAGGACTGGGCGCCAGGAAACCTCTCCCTAGTTCTGGCTTTGTCACCAAGTCTGGAACCTTGGTTAAGTCACTTCAAGTCTCCTTGAAACTAACCAATACACCTGCCTCCTACAGCTGGTAGGAGGGTCCAGTGGCCTCCAAACCCCAGTCTGTGGATGGTGGCATCACAACACCTGCTTATCCTGGGCCCCACCAGGAGAGGTTCTGATTCTGGAGATCTGGGACAGGACTCCGGAATCGCTGTTTATGAAAAGCTTCGGCGCAGTGGTTAAGAATCCACCTGCCAATGCAGGGGACACGGGTTCGAGCCCTGGTCGGGGAAGATCCCACATGCTGCAGAGCAACTAAGTCCATGTGCCACAACTACTGAGCCTGCGCTCTAGAGCCCGCGAGCCACAACTACTGAAGCCCACGCTTCTAGAGCCCATGCTCCACAACAAAGAGTAGCCCCTGCAATGAGAAGCCCGCGCACCACAACGAAGAGTAGCCCCCGCTCGCCGCAACTAGAGAAAGCCCGCGCACAGCACCGAAGGCCCAATGCAGCCAAAAATAAATAAATAAATAAATTTATTAAAAAAAGAAAAGCTTCCTGGGAGATTCCAAGGTGCAACCAGGTCCAGGAGCCACTGTTCATGAGATATGTATGCCAAGGGTAGGCATTCAAAATAGCGACTTACCTCTTCCCACCCTGGGCCCTGTTTCCATTTTTTTGTGACAAGGGCATTGATACCGTTTGTAGTGACAAAGGTAGGAAGAGAGGGAGAGGAGAGAGAACCATCTTAAATTCTACTAACAGGAAAATGGCTGAATAATTTGTATTCTATTCACACAGTGGAAAATTAAAGAACTGTTAAATAGAATGAGTTAAAGCTATGTCTCCATGCAGAGGGACCTCCCTGAAGGTTCAGATTCGTTTGATCTAATTTTGAAACCCTACAAACAGACTCATATTTTAAACACTCCCCGTAAGTATGTGCCAATGTAGCCAATGGAATAAAAAGTTCTTTACAATAGTTCATGTTGCGGGACTTCCTGGTGGCACAGTGGTTAAGACTCTGTGCTCCCAATGCAGGGGGCCCGGATTCAATCCCTGATCAGTGAACTAGATCCCACATGTATGCAGCAACTGAGTTTGCATGCCACAACTAAGGAGCCCACGTGCTGCAGTTAAGGAGCCGGCCTGCCGCAACTAAGACCCAGCGCAACCCAATAAATAATAAACATTAGAAAAAATAGTTCATGTTGCCAGTGAGAAAGGAAAAGAAGGGAGGGGAGATTATGCAGTCCTTATTGCCGCTTGAGAATCCGTGAAGTTTTGCCAGATCTTCCCGTTTTTAAAGTTAGGCTGGCAATCTGGTCATGAATTTTCACAAATTTTAAGCATTGCCAAATAATGAAAACTCTTATACAACTAAAAAAAAAAAAAAATCACCAATTGGGTCTAAGAAAACATTCCTCGAGTCCCAAGTTTGAGTTTCGTCCTAGAGGCGTTAACGAGACCAGAGGTGGCTTCTTGATGATTAATCCCCGACTTCTGGAAGCGTGTTTAGGGTGAGAGCTGGGAGCGCAGGCAGGCAGCGGCCCCTCCAGCCGCTAGGGGGAAGCAGGCTCACACCCGGCAAGGGCGTACTTCTCAGGGACCTTTAGCTTCTTCCGCCCTGTGGCTCTGAAAGGGGTCGTTTCCTCCTGAGACTTTGAAAAAGGCTTAATAAGAGTGAGTACACAGAGGAGCCCTCGCACGCCCGCGTCGGCCCTCGGCCCGCCCTTCCGCCATCTTTGCGCCCCGCCCCGCCGCTTCCTCCGGGTCAGTTTCGCGCCAAATTGTCCAGCACGCAAAATGGAGCCCGGAAGGAGGCCAGGAGGCCTGACGTCATGCGCCCTGCCGCCAATCCTCTTCGGCGGCCCGCTCCTGGGGGGCGGGACTCGCGGGCGCAGCACGGTCCAATCGCTGGCCGCGGGGTCCCGGCGAACCAATGAGGGCGCAGCGGCCGCGGCGTCCAAACGCTGCGTCTGGTTTTTCCCGCGAAAGGCGGCGGCGGACCTTGGGGGCTCTTGTCTCTTTGGTTCCAGGGAGCGCCGGGAAGGGACAGGTGAGGCCAGCGGGGCTGGGCAGTGGGCACCGCGGAGCCGGGCCCAGGGGTCGACAGGCATCTGTATTTGGGGCGCAGTAGGTCTGGGCAGGGGTTTGTCCTGGGAGAACTGGGGTAGGGGTCCGGGAGGCGGAACCGGGCTCACGCCCGCCCCGCATTCGGAGCCGAGGACCCAGGTGTCGGAGGGGACGCCGCGTGGCCCCATCATCCCCCCCCCGAATCTGCTCCAGCTCCTTGTCCCCGCGCCAGGTGCAGTCATGTCGGGCTTCGACGACCCCGGCATTTTCTACAGCGATAGCTTCGGGGGCGACAACGCGGCCGATGAGGGGCAGGCCCGCAAGTCGCAGCTGCAGAGGCGCTTCAGGGAGTTCCTGCGGCAGTACCGAGTGGGCACGGACCGCACGGGCTTCACCTTCAAGTACAGGTGCGGGCCGGAGCGGTGCAGGAGGGAAGGTGCAGTCCTAGCGGTGCTTCGTTCACTCACTGGGGCCCCGCACCCCCGTGGCGTATGGTTTTGTACGTTTCACATCTGAAGTTAGCGGTTGAGTGAGTCACCTGGGTTCTTCGTCCAGGATTTGTTCCTATTCATCTATTTCTTATTGTCCTTCCGTGTAATGTTTGCGATACTTTGTAAACCAAGTTCTTAGTGGGTGCAAAAGGTGAAGATGGTAGTTATGTTTCACTTCACTCATTCGTTCATTCTTCATTCCACTCAATCAACTCCTATTGACTGAGCACCTGCTGCATGCTGCATGCCAGGCACTGTTCCAGGTGCTGGGCTGCAGCACTGAATGAGCTGGGCAAGGACCCTGTTCCTAGTCATTGTACGTTGGTTCCATCGCACTAGATCCTCATAGGCCGTTAAAATGCAGAGAACGCGAGTTTGCAGGTCCAGGCTTGGGCCTGATTGATTATTAGCTGAGTGACTTCCAAGTGACGGTCTCTCTGGGCCTCAGTTTCTTCATCAGTAAAACGGCACAGCCACTCCTGCCTCCATTTATTCAGGCATCAGCTGACGTTGACCATCTATGTGCTGGACTCTGAGATGCAAAGATGAAAAGATTCATACTACTTGCTCTCAAGGAGCTTCTAAGTCAGTGGGAATGAGGCATAGGGAGCTACAAATAAATTACAAAGTGATAATTACCTCAAAGGAGGAATGTACAAGGGGAGTTAGGGAGGCTTCCAGGGGAGCCGAGGTGACCTTGAGCTGAGAGGAGAGTGTCAAGCATGGAAGGCATTTCAGATAGGAGCAGTTGCATGCATGGGCAGGGTAAGGGGTGGCATGTTACATCAAGGGGCTCTCGGGGCCAGGCTGGCTGTTGTATGCGGCTCCGGACATGAGGTAGGTAGACAGGGATGAGGCCGAGGAGGTCAGTGGCCCCTGAATGTGTTTTTGGGATAATAGTCCCATAGGATGCTCTGTAAAAAGAGTCTGATGGTTGACAAGACAGGCATGGTCTCTGTTGCCTTCAATCTCCAAGGTTCTAGCCGTGTGCCTTGTTAGTATCTGAGAGAGGGTTAAAGGCTCCAAGGAGTCCACTGAAAGGACCGGTTTGCAGTGAGAGTCTTCCAGACACCTGTGCACAGAACCCTGTCTGCGAGCGCTGAACTGTCCTTTGATTACTGCTTGGACCCCTTCCGCAGAGCTTTCTTTGGAGGATGCCTTTCAGCAGTGGGGGGGCCTCTTCAGGATTAAATAACAGAACCACCTGGAACTAGATGTGTTTCGGAAGCGGGGTGGCGGGGCAGTGGTGTGGGAGACTCAGGGTGCGGGCGCACCTCAGCCAGCGTTGTCTCCTCTTCTCCGTGCCTTTCCCCACCCCCACACCAGGGATGAACTCAAGCGGCATTATAACCTGGGGGAGTACTGGATCGAGGTGGAGATGGAGGACCTTGCCAGCTTCGACGAGGACCTGGCCGACTACTTGTACAAGCAGCCGGCTGAGCATTTGCAACTGGTGAGTGGGACCTCCCCGCCCCCCCTGAAGCCCCAGGGCTGGCCCCGCTCTGGTCACTCACAGCCTGCCCCCCTCCTCCTCTCCAGCTGGAGGAAGCTGCCAAGGAGGTGGCCGATGAGGTGACCCGGCCCCGGCCTGCTGGCGACGAGGTGCTCCAGGACATCCAAGTCATGCTCAAGTCGGATGCCAGCCCGTCCAGCATCCGTAGCCTGAAGGTGGGTCCACTCAGGCCAGTTGAAGGGTGGCGGTGGCGGCTGCATGTGAGGAGGGGCTTTGGAGAGAGACCTGGGTGCCAGCTGTGTGGCCTTGAGCAGCTCACTTGACCTTTCTGAGCCTGTTTGCACCCCTGAAAACTTAGCTCGTTGGGCAAATGTTTGCTGAGTTCCTCCTGTGGGCAAGGCGTGAGTTGGGTCCTGGAGAAACAGTGATGAGCTCAGGACAGGCTCCTGTCCCCGCGGAGACTGGATAAGCCGGTGAACATCACCCATGATAACTGTAGATGACTGTAAGAGCAATGGGAGAAACCAAGAGGGCGATGAGAAAACGCGGGGGCCCCTCTGGAAAACATCAAGAAGGCTTGTCTGAGGAGGGCACATCTGAGTGGAGATCTGAGGGTGAGAACAGGCAGCACGCAAACAGCTGGGAGAGAACGTTTTGGGGGGCAGGGAGGGCACAGCTGGTACAAAGCCTGCGAGGCAATGGGGGCAGGGTGTGTGCCAGGCTGAGGGAAGGACAGTCAGCGTGGCTGGAGAGTGATGAGGCCGAGGGAGAGTTTGGCAGAGCCAGTCTGCCATCCAGTCTTTATTGGTTTTATTCAACGAGCACTTATCGAGTGACGGCCCCTCGCCGGGTGCTGGGGGACCCTCACTGTAGACAGACAGGACCTGGTTCCATGGAGCTTACAGTGGGAGACACAGGCAAGGAGCAGTGAGCTGATTTCAGGTCCTGTGATACGAGTCATGAAGCAAAGGAGACACAGGCAGTGTGACAGTGGCCGGGGGTCCGGGAGGTGTTCGGAGAAGGCCCCGCTGAGGAAGTGATGTTGGCGTGAAAACCTGAGGGATACGCAGCCCTGTGACAGCCTGAGGGAGGAGCGTTCCAGGCTCCTGGAGAAGCAGGTGCAAAGGCACTGGGGTGGGGACAGCGGCAGGTTTCAAGGGACAGAAAGAAGCCAGTATGGCTGGACCTCAGGGAGTCAGGGTTGGGGGAGAGGAAGGGAGGGAGTAGGTAGAGAGGCCAGATGTCCGGGGCCTTGGCTGCTGTGGGAAGCAGCTTGAATTGAAGTTTAGGTAGGAGGATGAGCCAACTCTATCTTTAAAGGTTCCCTTGGGCTGCTGTGTAAAAAGAGAATTTATTCAACAGGCAGGGGTGGGACAGGAGAGCTTCCTGAGGAGGAAGTGAGGGCCTGACGTTGGCTCTTCTGTCATGAGGCTGTTGTGAGAAGCAAACGAAAGGATGCGTGTAGCTGTGCCTTTGAACTGTGGGCCCAGGTAGTGTCACCTCCTCCGTGTTACTCACCAGAAGGCCACGCCCTGGTCTTTGCTGGAATCCCCGTGTCCTGCAGCTTGGCTGGGGTCCCTGCCAAATCCTCCTTGATTAGCACAGTGGCAGTTCTCTTCCAGAAGCAGGGCTGGGCTGTGGGCTCTTGAGGCTGTGGAGCGTGTCGGCTCCGTCTCTGTGCCCAGCACCAGGGAGGGGACCTGGGACCGTGTGTGGAACTCACCCGAGCATCACGCATTTGCCTGTCTGCTGAGGCGGCATTGGACTTGTTTTGCGGCTCAGCTGTTTCCTCAGAGAAGCAAAGCTCAGCTCCACATGGGACAAGCTTCCTATTCTCAGACCCACTGGAAAACCCAGTGACCGGCCTGCCTCGGGTGACGGGTGTCCTGTGGTAGAGGAGGGGTCCTCTCTAGAAGGATTGCTTGTCGGGGTGGCTTAGGGGCTGAGGCAGCCTCAGTCTTTTCCAACCCTGGGGTCCTGGAGGGCTAGGCTTCCTGAAGCTTGTAGATAGTTTTCCAGAAGACAAGCTCTGGGTGGGGGGCGGTTTCAGCAGGTCTGGGGTCCCCTGGGCTGTGGCAGCAACACGTGCCTCTGGTCTCACTTCTTGCGGGGGCAGCCTCCTTCCGGAAGCTTTCCCCTTCTCCCCTTCCCACCTTCTGGGCTTTGAGGGGCCTCAGCATGAACCTGTTGCCTGCCTGTCTGTCCCAGAAAAGCTGCTGGGAGAGGGAAGAAGAGATGATGATGAAAGGAACTTTTCTTGTTTTTTGCTTTTTATTATAAAAAAATATCACACACACAAGAGTAGTGACAATAGCGTAATGAAACCCATCTACCTCTGCCTGGATTTATTGGCTGTTAACGTTTTGCCTTATTTGTTTTCTTCTCTTTTCTGCTAAAGTATTTTATTTTTAAAATAAACTTATTTATGTATTTATTTATTTTTGGCTGTGCTGGGTCTTCGTCGCTGTGCGTGGGCTTTCTCTGGTTGCGGTGAGCAGGGGCTACGGTTCGTTGCGGTGCGCAGGCTTCTCGTTGCAGAGCACGGGCTCTAGGCGCGTGGGCTTCAGTAGTTGTGGCACGCGGGCTTCAGTAGTTGTGGCGCCACAGGGCTTAGTTGCTCCGTGGCACGTGGGATCTTCCTGGACCAGGGCTCGAACCCGTGTGCCCTGCGTTGGCAGGCGGATTCCTAACCACTGGGCCACCAGGGAAGCCCCCTGCTAACGTATTTTAAAGTAAGTTAGAGACATGGTCCTGTATCCCTGAATACTTCAGTACGCATTAGAAAAAGATTCTCCTACGTGATCTCAGGTGTTCCCGGCTCCCTTTAACCAGCCACCCTCCCCGTGGCTCTGTTGCAGTCAGACACGATGTCGCACCTGGTGAAAATCCCCGGCATCATTATTGCCGCCTCTGGGGTCCGTGCTAAGGCCACCCGCATCTCCATCCAGTGCCGCAGCTGCCGCAACACCCTCACCAACGTCGCCATGCGCCCCGGCCTGGAGGGCTACGCCCTGCCCAGGAAGTGCAACACGTGAGTGGGCTCTGCGTGGCCCTGCGGCACGGTGGGGGTGACAGGGTGACATCTGAGCGGAGATGTGAAGGAGGGGGACCCGGCCTGCACCGCCTGCAGCAGGGAGGGGCTGGGGTGTGCCCTGTGGGTCTGGGGCAGACCCTATGCCCTGGGGCGATGGCAACCCTCTGCACTGGTGAGTTCTGTCCGTCCAGGGCGCCCAGATAACATGTGCCGGGAGCCAGGGCTGGGAGCCCGCCGGGAGTCTCCTACGGCACACCTTGCCTCGCGGGGCAGGTCTGCAGGGGAGGCCCAGGGACGTGCAGGCTCCTTCGTTTACACATTGCCTGTGGCTGCATTTGCGCTTCGGAGGCAGAGTGTGTGGCCTCATGGCCCACAAAACTGAAAATATTTGTCTCTGGCTCCTTACAGAAAACCATCGCTGACCCCTGATCTCAAGGGCCCCTACCCTCTCTGGCTGCTGGTTCCCCTCAGCTTCCTGACCTCAGGCCTCAGCCACCCTTCTTTTCTCTATACTTAACCCACTTGCCTGTCTCGGGCAGCCTCACATGCAGCTGCCCGCCAGACACCCTCGCCTGGGTGTCTACCGGGCATCGCAGATTTACACAAGCCCCACACCCTGTGTGGCAGATTCCATCCCATTCCAAGATCTGCCCTCCTGCAGCACGACCCCTACCCCAAATGGGAAGGCCATCTTTTCAGGTGTTTGGGTCCAAATCCTTGGTCTCGGAGTGTTTTTTCCTGTGTCGTATCCAAACAATCAGGAAGCCCTTCCGCTCTGCCCTTAAGTTTGTATGTGGAGAATCAGGTCTTTTCTCACCCCCTTCGGCACGTCTCCCTGCTCCAAGCTGTTGTCATGCCTCACCTGGCGTGGTGCCCTGGTACCCCCTGCCCACCCTTGTCCCCCAGTCTCTCCACCGCCTGGCAGCCAGGTGACCCTTTACACTGCAGGCGGTTCAGCTGTTTCCGTCTCTCCCAAAGTCAAGTACCATCTCAGCCTGCATGGCCCTCCTTGGTCTGCTCCTGGCTCCCTGTGGCCTCCTGTCCTCCCTTCTCTCTCGGTCCAGCCTCCCTGCCGTTCCTGGAACGTGCTGAGCGCACTCCTGTCGCAGGGCCTTTGGACTTGCTGTTCCTCCTCCCGGAACTTTCTTTCCTCCGACCTCGAAAGTCTGTGACCTCGCTGCTTCCTTCAGCTTTCTCCTCCGATGTCACCTCACGGGGGTGCCTCCCCGGCCCTCCCCCTTAGGCTTGGGGCGTGTGTCCCTCTTGCAGACCCGCCTCCTTGATGGTACCTCTGTTGCCCTGGCGTGTGGTTATCTGCCGGTTGGCGTTCTTGGCCTCCCGTGACCAGAACTTGAGCTCCAGAAGAGTAGGGGCTTTTTGTTCACGGCTGTGTCCCCGGTGCATCGAATAGCGCCCGGCACAAAGTCAGTGCTTTGCAGTAACGCAGCTGTAATAGTGGGATAGTGATTTCATTATGTTGAGGTGCATGGGCGCCTGGAACCCTGAGCAGGGTCTTGAGGTACCCAGACACTCACTGGCAGATCCTGGGATCTAAATGGGGGGCTGGAAAGGTCCCTGGCGATTTGGCCCCTCTTCACCTGTGGGGACACTGAGACCCCCTCGGGAGGGTCGGGAGTGTGACTTGTCTGCCTCGCAGCAGGTTAATGGGGGAGCCAGGCTCAGAGCAGGTCTCCCCACTCCTAGCCCTGTGGGTATCCCCCGCTGAGCTGCCCTCCTGGAGGGCCTTCTCCCGGGGTCCTGGAGACCCCTGGCTTGTTGTTGGCCAGTCCTGTCGCCAACTCCTGGCCTTGGGGCTCTGGGGGCAGCTCTGGTGACCCTTCTCCTCCCCACCGACAGGGATCAGGCCGGGCGCCCCAAGTGCCCGCTGGATCCGTACTTCATCATGCCGGACAAGTGCAAGTGCGTGGACTTCCAGACCCTGAAGCTGCAGGAGCTGCCGGATGCGGTGCCCCATGGCGAGATGCCCAGACACATGCAGCTCTACTGCGACAGGTGAGGGCTCCCTGGCTGTGCCCCTGAGTCGGGTGCTGTGAGTGGCCGACTGAGCGCAGTGGGGTGCGGGGGAGGATGGCTGGTTGCAGAACACTTGCTCTGTGCCTGGTGCCGCCCCCATGCTTCCTCTCATCTCGTCTCCCCATAATCTTCAGGGGTGCGTCCACCCCTCTTTGCAGACGAGTATGTATGACCGGCTCAGTGAGTGGAGGGGCTGGGCTGCCAGCCTGCATTCTTCCTGCAGAGTCTCCGCAGCCCTCCTAGAACTGGGAGGCCCAGAACTGGACAGCCAGTAGCTGGGGGAGCCTCCTTCCAGCCTGACGCCCACCCCAGGCTTCCTGTTAAGATTCTTCCTTGGATGTTGCTGGGTGATTGGAAAGGGGGAGAGGGTGCTGGGCCAGTCCGGTCCCCTCCTGGTGACCTGGGAGGAAGGTGTGGAGGTGTGGACTGGGCTTCTTCACCTGGGCTCCTGCACCCCGACGTCGCGTGCAGATGGTCTGTGCTGCATGTTTCTTGGAGGAGGCGGTCCGTAGGTCATTAGCTTTCTTAGTGGCTGTGGCAGGTGTAGAGGTCAGGCTCTTGAGCAAGTTACATGGGCTCTCTGAGCCTCAGTCTCCTTACCAGGAGAATGGGGACAGTGACAGGCCTTAATCTCATCAGGCTGCTGGGAGATTTAAATTGGAAAATGCATGTTGAGTGTGTAGCACGGTTCCTTTTTCTTTTTTTTTTAAGTTGAGATATAGTTGTTTTACGATGTTGTGTGAGTTTCTACCGTACAGAGAAGTGGAGTTCCCTGTGCTATACAGTGGGTTCTCATTAGTTATCTATTTTATACATATTAGTGTGTATATGTCAGTCCCAATCTCCCAATTCATCCCACCCCCCTTTTCCCCCACTTGGTGTCCATACATTTGTCCTCTACACTGTGTGTCTCTAGCACAATTCCTTAATACAGATTAAATATTTGGTATTTATTAGATTATTCAACTGGTCTATGATTAGATTATTCAAAGCTGAGGAAGTGGGGTCTGGGAAGAGGGGAGTCATAGAACATTAACAATGACAGTGAGGGTCCTTTAGGGGATGTGACTCTGGTGGATAAAGCCCTTCTGGGTCTCGTACCTCACTTGATCCCACAGTAACCCAGCAGGTCAGATCACTTTATCATCCCCTCCCAGGCTCAGAGAGATCATACAGCTTCTAAGCAGCCGAGTACGGATACATGCCCCAGTGTCCTTTCTGTGCTGCACAGGCTGGAGAGGCTCAGAGACTTCCCTGTTTCTCTCTCTATATATAAACATATACATATATATTTTTTTAGTATTTATTTTTTTATTTATTTAGGTGTGTTGGGTCTTAGTTGCGGCAACGTGGGATCTTTGTTGCGACACGCGGTATCTTTTGTTGTGGTGCTCAGGCTTCTGTCTGGTTGTGGCACGCGGGCTTAGTTACCCCGTGGCATGTGGGATCTTAGTTCCCCGACCAGGGATCAAACCCGTGTTGGAAGGCGGATTCTTAACTACCGTACCACCAGGGAAGTCCCTCAACATCTTTTTTTTTTTAAAGAGGAAATTAAAATCCAGAGGCAGAATGACTTGACTGAGCTCGTGGAGCTGTGAAAGAGGCAGAAGCGGGGTGTGGCCCTTGCAGGGAGACTGGGAGGGCGTGAGGAGGAGGGCTTCCCCCGAGATGGCCGAGGGGGGCCGTGCATCGCGTCTGACAGCAGATGAGATGGAGGCGGGGCACCTGAGGGGGGGTGGGGTGGGCACCCCCCAACTCCAACCAGCATAACGGACGAGCTCCTGAGGCCCGTGGAGGGGTCGGGCCGCCCCCATGACCAAGGCCTGTCCTCCTCCCAGCAGCTGGGCCGTCCAAGCATCGGCTGGGTTGTGGTGAGAGGGACAGGGCCCTGGGCGGTGCGGGGGCTGGAGCCAACCCGTGGGGCCTCATGTAGAGATGGCGAGGTGGACGGACGGCGAGCGTGACAGGGTCGGGGGAGCCGGGGGCTCCCTGCCCCCAGC
This sequence comes from Platanista minor, assembly GCA_004363435.1. Lineage (NCBI taxonomy): Eukaryota > Metazoa > Chordata > Mammalia > Artiodactyla > Platanistidae > Platanista > Platanista minor. The sequence continues at coordinate 9,307 of RJWK010008194.1, read as the reverse complement.
AGCCTCTCACCTTTTTCCTCCCCATCCTCCTCTCAGGTACCTGTGTGACAAGGTTGTCCCTGGGAACAGGGTCACCATCATGGGCATCTACTCCATCAAGAAGTTTGGCCTGACCGCCAGCAGGGGCCGTGACAGGGTGGGCGTGGGCATCCGGAGCTCCTACATCCGGGTCCTGGGCATCCAGGTGGATACAGATGGCTCCGGTGAGTGTAGTGTGCTTTGGGCCGAACCCCCATCGTCCCTCCCCTGGGCTGTTGGTGGGCCTCGTCCTGGTCTCCCTGTCTCCACCTTTGCCCCTGCACTCTGTCCCACATGGCATCCGGGTGAGCGGTGCTGTTCTAACCAGAGACGCCGTGTCACCCCCGTCGGCAAGATGGAAGATGTCTCTGAGGACCCCTGTCACCTGGCCCTCCTTAGGTCATCCCCCTGCCCTGCACACTCATCCTCTTGCTCACTGGACCCTGGAACACACAGGCCCACCCACGCCTGGTGCGGAGACCTGGGGTTCTGTCTTTGCTCAGACTGACGCTTGTGCTGCCCGGCTCTGAGGGCCCTGCTATCTGCGAGGCCCTGGGCCTGGTGGGCCACAGGCAGCAGGTTCTCCCTCAGGGCACTCACGTACCCCCTCCTCTGCCCACCCAGGCCGCAGCTTTGCTGGGGCTGTGACCCCGCAGGAGGAGGAGGAATTCCGGCGCCTGGCCGCCCTCCCCAACGTCTACGAGGTCATCTCCAAGAGCATCGCCCCCTCCATCTTCGGGGGCACAGACATGAAGAAGGCCATCGCCTGCCTACTCTTCGGGGGTTCCCGAAAGAGGTGGGTGTCCAGGCCCCCCAGGTCCGGGGAGGGGAACGAGTGACTTGCCCGCAGGAAGGCAGCTGCCGGGTGGTCAGGACTTGAATGCCCTTTTCATTTGCCCAGGACCCTCAGCCCCGCCTGCCCCTCTCAGGCACTCTCCCCGCCTCCCAGGCTCGCTGCCAGCCGGCTGGGGGCTGGCCCACACCCTTCCTCCGGAGCAGTTGCCCGTCCCTGGCTAGGCCGGGGCCTTGGCGGTGTGAGGGGCCTGGCCAGTGCCGGGGAGAGCTCGGGCTTGGAGTCTGAGACCGGGGTGACATCTCTCAGGGCTGCTTATTTACCTTGCGACCTTGGGCAAGAGACACCACCTCTCTGAACCCAAGTCTCCACGTGAATAAGACGGGTGAAAGCCTCATACTCAGGGGACGTCGTGTCCTTTTAAAATAAAATAGTAGAGGTAGAGGAAGTAATGATATAATTAGCAGCTATCAGTTATCCAGTTCTTACCACGTGCCAGACATTCTTCTGAGCGCTTTTATGTGTTTCCAACCCAGTCAGTCCCCAGGTTAGCCCTGTGAGAAAGCTACAGTCGAGCCCGTTTCGTAGACAAGGAAGTTGAGGCATAGAGAGCTAAAGGGACTTGCTCACAGGCACGCCCGCTGGGGCCAGGAGCCTGCCCTCGCGGTGTCCGCTCCACAGTACCGCGTGCAGCCCGCTGTTGGCTCCCTCTCTTTCCTTCTTTCCAGCTGGGGGCGGGGGGTGGTGTTTATCAGATGCCAGCTGTGTGTGCCCGAGCCCAGCTCTAAGTGCTGTTTCCTCTGAACCTCCTCTCCCTTGGAAGCAAGTCACCACGGATGAGGCTAGGGGACACAGCTGGCTAAGAACGTGGCTCTCAGGCCAGAGCCCCCGCCTCCCCGCCTGCTCTGAGGCTCATGTCGGTCGGGGGGCCGACAGCCAGACCGCTCTGACCAACCAGCCCTGGGTTTCTTGCCTTGCTCACCTGGCCCGCCTGCCCGTCTTCCCCCAGGCTCCCCGATGGCCTCACTCGCCGAGGAGACATCAACCTGCTGATGCTGGGGGACCCGGGGACGGCCAAGTCCCAGCTGCTGAAGTTTGTGGAGAAGTGCTCTCCCATCGGGGTGAGTGCCCAGGGTGACCTCTGTCCACGTTAGCTGCGCCGTGGAGAGGAAGGCTGTGGGTGGGGCCGCAGAGGATAGAGGAGGAAGGGGACCGACGGCGTATGTAGGTTTGGGGCATTGGGCGGAGTGCTGGACTGGATGGGGTTTGTTTGGTCTCAGTCTGGCTGGTAATTGTCTGTGGGCCTTGAACAAGTTACCCAGTCTCTCTGAGTCTCAGTTTATCCATCTGCTAAGTCTTAACATTGATAGCAATAGATGACGAGGGACTCAGGGTGGGGATGTCTTTCCTGGGAGTCAGGAGTCGACCCAGCCCTGAGGCCCCCTGGAACAGTGTCACTGCTCTCCTCTCGGCCTCAGTTTGCTGCTCCGTGAGCCTGGCCCCTGGGGGCTGCTTCATGGGACAGTCATGGGGTTCAGGTGAGTGATGGATGTGAACACTCCCCTGTGGGAGAACTGCCAGGCTGGAGCTGGGGTGGTCCCCCCATCAGGGGAGGAACACTGAGGTTGTCTGTGCTCTGCAGCCAGCTGTGATGTGTGATGTTGGTTGAGCCCTGGCTCCTGGGGCCCCTTGACTTACTGGGTCAGCATGGAGCCATGATGGGCCCTGACCCTCCCGCCTCCCTCCCCCAGGTGTACACGTCTGGGAAAGGCAGCAGCGCGGCCGGCCTGACAGCCTCGGTGATGAGGGACCCCTCATCCCGGAACTTCATCATGGAGGGCGGGGCCATGGTCCTGGCCGATGGTGGGGTCGTCTGTATCGATGAGTTTGACAAGGTGAGCCTGGCAGGGTGAGGTGGTGGCGCCTGCTGGCTGCAGCCTGGGGGTGTGGCCTTCTGTGCTTGGACGGCAGAAACCACCTGTGATGTGGAGACCTCCCGTTACTATCGGGAAGTAGCTGCACCTCTCCGAGCCTCAGTTTCCGCCCCTGAGAGAGGGGAGGACAGCCAAGCCCACACGCTGTCTCCATGACTAGAGGTGACCCGGTTCCTGCCATCGGCCTGGCACGGGGTCGGGACTCGGGAATGATAGCTCCTGTAGGGTTTCCTGCTGCCACCGTGCCCCAGCCCCTCACCTGGGTCTGGTGGACGTTTCTGTCTCCCACACAGATGCGAGAAGACGACCGTGTGGCCATCCACGAGGCCATGGAGCAGCAGACCATCTCCATCGCCAAGGTGAGCATCCTCCCTGGTGCAGCCTGGCAGAGCTGTTCCGGGGTGCCGGGAGGGGCCAGGCCGCAGCAGAGGTCCTGGAATCCTGCGTGCGCGCGCCCGCGCCTGAGAGGGCCGTGAGCCGCGTCCTCATCTCCCTGCCCTCTGCTGCCCCCCACGCTTCCCTGTCAGGCCGGCATCACCACCACCCTCAACTCGCGCTGCTCCGTCCTGGCTGCTGCCAACTCGGTGTTCGGGCGCTGGGACGAGACGAAAGGGGAGGACAACATCGACTTCATGCCCACCATCCTGTCCCGTTTCGACATGATCTTCATCGTCAAGGACGAGCACAACGAGGAGAGGGATGTGGTGCGTGGCGGCTGGACTCCAGCCAGGCCTGCGGGTGGGCAGACAAGGGGCTTGACCCGGAGTCCTGGCCACCAGATCGGCCCGTGAGTGCGCCACCGAAGAGCCGGGCTTGTGGATTCCAAGAGCGCTGCACCGGGCGCCCCGGGCCCTACCTCTCCTGTGCTCGATGTGCCGTGAGATTTGGGGTCAGTCATTCCCTGCGTGTCGGTCCCTTCTGTGTGAAATGAGGGGGTTGACCTTTGGATGCAGGTACTAGAACCCCAGTTCCGGTCAGTCAGCTTCTGAAAGGAACTCCAGCGCTTAACGTAATGGACAAGCCTGGAGGTGCGAGGCTCGGCTGGGTCAGGTCTCTGGGTCGTCTGGGCGCCGCTGTCTCTGCCGCTCGGCCAGGTCTCCCTCAGTGGAGGCTTGTTCTCAGGCAGCTGCACCCCTCGTGGTGGCAGAGAAGGGCCTGGCAGCTCTGGGATGTTGTCTTAACAGCTGACAACCCCCAGGAGAAGAGAGGGCCTCCTCCTCTCCACCACTTCTAGCCCTGGCAGCTCTTCCCTCCCTGCCTGCTCCACCTCTGTGTTGGGACCTGGCTTGGGAAGGCTTGCGGGCTGACCCCGTGTCCCCTCCGCCTCCCAGATGCTGGCCAAACATGTCATCACTCTGCATGTGAGCGCGCTGACACAGACCCAGGCCGTGGAGGGCGAGATCGACCTGACCAAGCTAAAGAAGTTCATCGCCTACTGCCGCGCGTGAGTCCTGGATGCCCCGCGGGGGTGGAGCTGCCCGGCTCCCCTGGAGTGGGAGAGAGCCCCGTTCAGGATGCCTGAGATCAGGCCCTGAGGATTTTAGCTCTGCTCCTTCCTGACCCCGCACAGTCGCTCAGTGGCTCTTGGCCTCAGTTTCTCCACCTCCGAAGCGAAGGTGGAGAATTTAGATGGTCTCTGGACTTCTCTGGTGGTCTAGTGGTTAAGACTCCACGCTCCCAATGCAGGGGGCATGGGTTCAATCCCTGGTTGGGCAACTAAGATCCTGCATGCTGCGCGGCGAGGCCAAAAAAATAAAAAGAACTTAGATGGTCTCAAAGACCCCCTTGACTCTGGTGTGCAGGGAGGCTTGTGGACATGGGCTCTGGGTAACTCCTGCCCCCACTGTGTGACCTTGGGCAAGTCAGTTGAGCCTCGCTTTCCCTGGGTGGTTGTGTCCCAGGGTTTTTGTAAGGATCACACAAAATGTTGAGTGAGTTGGCACAGCCCCGCACCAGGTAAACACTCAGTAAATGGTAGCTGCGACCTTAAATGTTGTTATTCTCACAGATGGCCAATGACAGTAGTCATACACATAGTAATTAGTCTGTGCCAGATGTTATCCTGAGAGTTTTATGTATAAGTGAATACCATCCCTCTCCCCAGACCTATGAGGTTGGTGGACTATTACTCCATTTTACAGATGGGGAAGCCGAGGCAAAGAAAGGTTAAGTAACTTGTCCAGGGTCACAGACAGGAGGTAGTGGAGCCAAGACTTGAACCCAGGTACCTGGCTCCAGAGGCTGTGCTTTTTAGCCCCTGTACCAAGATTCTGGACACACACCTCAGCTGTCTCTTATTGGAACTAAAACCCAAGGGTGGAGGGATCTTTGAGTGCCTTTCTAATGGGAGGTGAAGTGCTGCATTCAGGTGGGTCCCTACTCACCGCTTCCTCCTGGGTGATGGGTGGTGCAGTGCCCATTGGTACCTGGGTCTTTGTCATGCCTGAGCTCTTCATGGCCCTGTCCTCAGAGGCTTGGGCCCTTGGGTGTGAGTCTGAGAGCCCCAGGTTCTAGTCCTCCCTTGATGCCAGGTCCCACGAGGCTTATGGGGAGTTTCCTCCCTCCCTCTGGCCTTGCTCACCTCATCCTCAGCATGAGGGTTGGATTAGGTGATGTAAGGCTTCCCTTAAATCAGTGACAGTTCAGTTGGCTGGGGCGGGGCTGCGGGGTGGTGGAGATAGGTTGGGGGTAGATCCTGAGCAGACACCCCTGCTGCTACCCTCCCCCACCCCCAGTCTGGCGTGCTCCCTGCCCTGGACAGCGGTCTCTGTGAGCCTTTTGTGGGTGTCATTGTGCATCTTGCCCCTGAATGTGTTGGCGGGGGGAGGACTGCTGAGAGGCCACCGTCTGGTGGGCCCAGAAAGCATATGTCTGCAAGCCAGCAGAGGGCCGGGGATGGGGTGAGTCCCCCAAGATTTCTTCCTGGCCTCATGGCAGCCACTCCCCATCCTGCAGGAAGTGTGGCCCTCGGCTGTCGGCAGAGGCTGCAGAGAAGCTGAAGTACCGGTACATCATCATGCGGAGTGGGGCCCGTCAGCACGAAAGGGACAGTGACCGCCGCTCGAGCATCCCCATCACCGTGCGGTGAGCAGGAGGGCAGGCCAGGGCCTGGCTGGGCAGATGGCCTCGGTTTACAAGGCACAATGTGCCCAGCGAGTCTGGGGCCGGGGCTGTTGATGACTACGTGTGGTGCAGGCCACGGTCAGGGCTGCTGGGCAGGGAGCACTCCTTTGGGAGTGAAAACAGTGGCCTCCCTGATTATCTGTATCTCTTCGTTTGTTTACTGTTGAGAAAATCTGGAACCCTTTCTTCTGAATTCGGTCTAGCTTCCCCCATCGCCAGGAAGCCTGAGGGTGAAGGAGGGTCCAGGCTGGGAGTCAGGAGACCTGGTCCAGCCTCCAGCCCACTGTGTGACTGCAGGGAAATTGCTTTCCTTTTCTGGATCTCAGTTTTCTCAGCTGTTAGCTCTTGTCACTTGTGAGTTTATACAGTAGAGTGACTAAGAGCTTGAACCTACCTCGTTTGAATCTTGCTTCCAGCACTGATTAGTTAGAAGTGGATTTGGCTGTATGTAATAGAAAACCCACATGAAGTAGCTTAAGTCAATTGAGAGTTTATTTCCCTCTTCTGTAAAAACATTTGAGGGTAGGTAGCCCTACCTATGTGATGGCTCCTCAGTCATCAGCAACCTGGGCTCCTTCAGGTTCACCCTTATCCTCATCGTCCAAGATGGCTGCTGGAACTCCAGCCATCACCTCCACATTCCAGGTGGCTGGAGAGGAAGAAAAAAGTCAAGTCCATCTTTTAAGGACACTTCCTGAAGTTCCCGTAAAATATTTGGACTTACAGCTTACTGGCCACATCTTAGTCACACAGACACACCTAGACGCAAGAGAGTCTGGGAAATGTCTTTTAGGTGGGCGCCACGTGCTAGAATAGAAGTCGGGGACAGCCGATCGTGGGGACAGCCAGCAGTCTCCCCTGTAGTCTTACTGCCTGGGGCAGGCACCTCCTGGAGGTCAGGGTGGGATGGGGAGAGAAGATGGGCTGAGTCTGCCCTGGCATCCCGTCACTCCCACACAGGCAGCTGGAGGCCATCGTGCGCATTGCTGAGGCCCTCAGCAAGATGAAGCTGCAGCCCTTTGCCACAGAGGCGGACGTGGAGGAGGCTCTGAGGCTCTTCCAGGTGTCCACGCTGGATGCCGCCTTGTCCGGCACCCTGTCAGGTGAGCAGACGCGGGGACCCAGGCTCGGGTGGCTTGTGGGCTCCGTGGGCAGGGCTCATACTGGACACCTGCTGTGCTTGTTGCTTCTCTGCATTTGCTTCTCCACGCTTCCTCCTGGGAATAAGCCCCTCTCCTGTCCCCAGCCCCCACCAGCCATTTTCCCCCAAGATGGGAAGAACAGCCTCTCTCCAGACTCTGGAGCACAATTCTTTTGACCCAGTTCATTATTATAATTCACAGTTTTATCATCCGTTAAGAGTGGTAGTTGGCACCCATTTTTGTTTTGTTTTGTTTTTTTTGTTTTGTTTTGTTTTTTTTGCAGTACGCGGGCCTCTCACTGTTGTGGCCTCTCCCGTTGCGGAGCACAGGCTCTGGACGCGCAGGCTCAGCGGCCACGGCTCACGGGCCCAGCCGCTCCGCAGCATGCGGGATCCTCCAGGACCGGGGCACGAACCCATGTCCCCCTGCGTCGGCAGGCGGACTCTCAACCGCTGCGCCACCAGGGAAGCCCCTGTTTTGTTTTTTTGGCTGCACCACACAGCATGTGGAATTTCCCTGACCAGGGATTGAACCTGCACCCCCTGCAGTGGAAACATGGAGACTAAACCACTGGACCTCCAGGGAAGTCTGCATGCCCCCCTGTTTTTGAGCCGTAACCATTTGAGTGCTTCCAGAGCTCTTCCTCCGTTTCACTTAACAGCTGCCCTCAATACCCCCAGAAGCCAGGCTGGGCACTTAGCCCTTCACCTCTTAGAGATGGGAAAACTGACACCCAAAGAGGCCTTTTCACAGTGCCCAAGGGTCACCACCGTTCGCCCAGCTAGAATGCAGGTCTCTTGACCCCGAGGCCAGCGGGGTTCAGGCTGCTGCGTCACCAGGGAAGCCCCAGCAGGTACTTAGTACTTAGAATTTGCCGGGCTGTTCTAGGTGCTGGGAGTCTAGGAGTGAGCAGATCTCTTTAAGTCCGCGCCTGTGAGGCCCTCCCTTCCCCACGGGGGAGACGCAGCAAAGAGGCAAACACATCAAGCTCAGGGGGTAGAGAGCGCGGAGGGGAGAAGTCCAGCAGGTCAGGAATGTTGGGGAGGGATCCCCTGCCCCTCGGGTGGTCCGGGATGGGCTCTGAGGAGGTGGCAGGAAGCAGGGACTGGCGTGAGTGAGGACACATGGCTCCCTGGAGTGTGGGGTTGGGCACCGCACGTAGAGCAAGGGCTGAGTGGCAAGACCCCAAGGACAGCAGGCTCGGCGTGTTCAAGGGCCAGTGTGGCTGGAGCCAGGGAGGTGGGTGGGGTCTGATCGCCCTGCCATCCATCCCCTTGGTGAAGATGACTCAGTCTCTGCCCTGGAGGGCCTTCCTGGCAGTGAAACTGGAGCTGGGCTTTTTTGCAGGCTGGGTAAGAGTTTGCCTTGCAGATTCATTTCAACTTGGAGCCTTGACGTCCCTCTCAGTGGCTCCCCCACCACGGTCCCGCCCTCTCTGTAGCTGAAACACCAAGGCCTTTGCAGGCCTGGGTCAGCAGGGGAGATCCATCCTGGGGCAGTAGTTGGAAATAATGAGCCTGCTTGCCTGGGCTGCTCGGGGTGCCTCACAGATGTGGTCTCCGGGGCAGCCTGCGCGCCCTTCTGGGTCACTGCTGGGTCCCCTCCAGCTCTCCATCTGAGATAGATTCCTCCAGCAAGTCTTCCTGCTGCTGCCTGTCCAGCTGCCTGGGGGCCAGGTGCTGTCGTCAGCTCGTGGCCCTCCTCAGAGCCCTCTAGTGGCTGTTCTGCGCACCAGACTCAAAGAAAAACCTGTGCTGTGGCCTCCAGGGCCCCCAGGGCCTGCCCCCACTCTGGCCATGTCCCTGGCCCCCTGACCGGGTTTTGATCGAGATGGGCATATTTCCCACCTCCGGACCTTTGCACCTGCTGTCCCCTCTGCCTTCCCCACACGTGTGCCCCGTCCCTGACTCCGGGGCTCTGTCGGCCATCTCCTCGGTCAGGCCCTGGCTTTCCCCGGGCGCACTCTTCCTCTTCCTCTCATTTTCTCTTCCGGGCCTGGCTCGCTCTTACCCGCTGTGGGCAGACTGAGGTCCCCACCCGCCCACCTCCCTCCTCACACCCACAGGGGTGGAGGGCTTCACCAGCCGGGAGGACCAGGAGCTGCTGAGCCGCATCGAGAAGCAGCTCAAGCGCCGCTTCGCCATTGGATCCCAGGTGTCGGAGCACAGCATCGTCCAGGACTTCACCAAGCAGGTGGGCCTTCCCGGGGGCCCGGTGGGAGTCCTGCAGGCTCCCTGTGGCCTGGTTCCCAGCCACCTAACACCGCGTCCTGTTGCTCAGCAGTTAGGCCCAGGACG